>PVIR01004847.1:0-65876 GCA_004026965.1 Petromus typicus | reverse complement strand
AACTAGGATTAGAGGTCCCACCTGACCTGCTATTCCCCTGGTAGGTATATATACATGAAAGAATTAAAAGAATTATACCACAACAACATATATGCACTCATGTTTACAGCAGCTCAGTTTGTGATAACTGAATCTTGGAAACAGCTCAAATATCCATCAACTGGAGACTGGATTAAGATGTCTTTTTTAATAAAATGGAGTATTACTCTGCCATAAGGAATGATAAATTTGAGTCCTTTATACTCAAATGGATGTACCTAGAAAACATACTCATAAGCAAAATAAATAGGACACAGATGTGTAAATACTGTATCTTTTCTCTGGAATGAGAAAATGTACATAAATGAACGTATGATACAGAGTGTGAAATAGGAAGAAAATGTTCAAAAGAAAACAGGAAAAGAGAGGGTAGGAGTAAGTAAAGAAGGGAAATAAAAACACTGATTGTAAATAAAAGGAAACAAAATATATATGTGGGGGGTAGGGGTGTAGAAAGAGCAGGGGAATGGGAAAAAACAAGAATCAAGATGTGTCATGTACTGGTACTTATTCTCGATGTTGAATGTTATCATTATATACATACGTACATATGTATATATAATGTGCCAATAAAATCAATTTTTTTAAAAAAGCTCAAAAACCAGCTTGAAGACAAAATGCAAGGCTGAGTGAGCAACGGAGGGCAGAGGCACATCCTCACTTTCTCAAAGGAAACGTCTCTTCTCTTATCTCAAGTTAGTGCAGCATCCAGAGTTTAGAGTGTGGGGCAGAATAGAGGCAGTAGAAATCCACCAGCCTCTTGGAAAAAGGAGAGAAGCAAGATTCTTTATTAAATTCTGTAGTTCAAAGGATTCTGGCCAAAAACAGACCTGGTGAATGCGAGAAGAGGTTGAGTGGAGGTAGGGCAAGAGACTGGGCACTGATTTCCAAAGAATTAAAGTCATGGAAATCTTTATTGGAGAGATTTTCCGAATGGAATTTCATATCTTCTTTTCATAAACATTCACCATATTCAGGAACCAGTCTGGAGGCTGTTTAGCAGAGATGCCTCAAGTCACCCTTGAGAATTAGTGCATGTGGGAGTTGGAGAAGAGAGAAGAAACTCAGTGGGAAGGAACATATTTTTCCTGCTTCTGAGAGCCAAGGGAAAAAACTCAATCTGTTATATGTTCCTAAGGTGCTTTCCTGCCACCAGCATCTCATCCGCCTTCCCCTTGGAGTCTCCAGGAAACCCCACAGAAGAGGTCACACGACTGAGAAGAAGTTAGGGGCAGGAAAGAAATCGGACCAAAGGTTGAAACAACTAAAGAATGAACTAAGGGAAAAACATGTAATTCATAGCACCTGTGCAGTGATTCTGCCGCCTTAGTGAGGTGAGACTAGGCCACAGGAAAAATAAGTGCAGGAAGATAAATGGAAAGATTGGAAGGACAGGAACCCAGCAACCACATATCTAAACACCTATCCTGATTTTTTTTTTTAAGACAAGGTCTTGCTTTGTAGTTCAGGCTGGCCCTGGGCTCAGCCTCAAACTCACATCACAGCAATCCTCCTGCATCTGCCTTCCGAGTGCTGGGATTACAGGCATGAGCCACCATGCCTGACACTGTGGTATGTGGTACTGACTGTTGCCGGACGTGAGTCTCCACACCCAGTAATGAAATTCTTAGTAGTGACAGCACCACATTTTAATCTTACCCAGAGCTCCTCAAGTTATGTAGCTGGGATATTTTGTAAAGTTGGGTACTAAGTGGCTTTGGTTGCATTAATAGATCTGTTCATTTCATTTGTCTATAAAATTATACTACAAAATCAAGGTGATGCAAAGATAAAAACTGTAAGAAAAAGAAAAAGTTAAAATGCTCTCTTAGGAAATAGCATGATGTCAAGGTTGATTGTCTACTCCAGATATTAAATTCCTCTTCATAGATTACCATAGCAATAAGACCTGCAATATATACTCATCACTAAAATCTTCTGTCTCTTTCAATGACAAGAAATGCTTATTCTAAACTATAATTCTCATTAAACAATACAATATAAATAAAATATATAGCCAATTTAGTTTTTATTATCTTATGTTAAGATCAGAATAATACTTATAATGAAAAGCAAATATTTATCAAAGACCAAATAGTACCTGAGGGTTTAGCTCAGTGGTAGAGTATGTTTATCCTATGCCATGCTCCAGATAATTGATGTAATAGCCAGCACTGAAAGAAAAGAAAAAGAAAAGTTTGGGGGATAAAAGAGGTTAACATGAGTAGGCATTTTTTCCATACTCTGCGATTTCAGGTAATATTATGATCCGGGTCAAAGCTGGAGGTATGGTCAAGCCCTAACCTGACTTGCAGATATAGAAATTAAAGCATATTATTCATATATGTATATATATATATATATATAGCATACCATAAATAAAACAAAGAAGTCTTAGTGAAGGGCCAATGAGCCTCAAGGTTAAAGTATTCTGCAGAAATTCAGGGGAGAAGAGAATCTTAGGAACTAGAAAGTCTAAATCTTTGTGTCCTCCCAAAATTCATACATTGAAATGTAATACCAATGTAATGGTATTAGGAAATGCAGCCTTCTGGAGATGATTACATCATGAGGACAGGCTTGTTATAAATAGGATTAATTCCCTCATAAAAGACATCCTGTGAAGCTACTTTCCCCCTTTCAAGAAGACTACACCATCTCTAAAATGAAAAATGAGAACTTCAAGAGACATCAAATCTGCCAGTTCCTTGATCTTGGGCTTCCCAACCTCCAGAACTGTAGAGAATATATTTTTGCTGTTTATAGAAATCTCCCCAACAGTGTAAATGTGGTCCAGGTCATTGCAGTCCTGTTGGTAGAGACAGAGAGCCTGTGTACTCATAAATACTGAAGTAAGTGTGAGGATCAATGAGTGTGTAGTCCACACACTTCAGTGGGAGGCTCTGGGGCTCTAGCAGAGTTACAGAGCTATGAGTGTCCTCAGCAGCACAGTGTATGCTTAAGATGCACAAAGCCAGGCTGGGGATTTAGCTCAGTGGTTGCAGCACCTGTCTTGCAAGCGCAAGGGCCCAGGTTCGATCACCAGTAACCACATACAATACTGGGCATGGAGACTCACCCAGCAGCAATCAGTACCACATACCACAGTGCCAGGTGTGGTGGCTCACGCTTGTAATCCCAGCACTACGGAGGCAGAGGCAGGAGGATTGCTGTGATGTGAGTTTGAGGCTGAGCTCAGGGCCAACCTGAACTACAAAGCGAGACCCTGTCTCAAAAAAAAAAAAAAAAAAAAAAGAGTGAGACTTCAGGTGCAGAACTCGTCTGCACTCCTTAGTTGATTTCCTGGAAGCCCAGGATCTTTTCAATATTATTTACTTAAGGTAACATTCATCAAAGATAAACTTAGACTGTTTTTTCTAAAATAGATACATAGAATAATTTTGTCTTGCTTTAAGCAAACCCGATCTTTAAAATCCAAACAATAACAACAAAAGAAATCATTGAAAAAATTCTTCTTTATAAAATGTCTTATCACAACATGCCCTTAAGAAGTACTCTCCCATTGTACTACATTGTAGATAGAATTTTACATTCCTCACACAAGGATTTTATAGGCAACCTCTGCTCCATACAGTCAGGTAGCCTTGTAGTTGATCCAGAATCATAAATAAAAGAAACAGTCATCCTTCACCTACATTATCCAATTGAGAAACATAGAAGAGCAGTCAACACAACAATCTTCCTGTCATTGGCTATATTATTAGACTGCAACTTTCTAGTTCCCTCTATGTTGACAAGAAACTGATCTCCTGGTGGAAAAAGAAGAAGACAACATACACCCACAGGAACATTCTTCACCCCATTAAATATTAGGCAGAGCCAATATAGATATTTCCACGGCTGTGAGAAATCTAAAGTCACAGATGGGCATGATTTCCAGGAAAATTCTAGAATGAAATGTACAGACATGATTGGTGAACACTTAGAAATCAAGAAGTGCTTGATCAGGGTTACCCTTATTTCACTAAAAGAGCATGATGAGTGACATCTTGTTTTCTTTTTTAGTTGCTATCTATGCCAGAAAAGTTGACAGTTTCCATAGATAAAATTTATGCAAATTTTAGTGAGATACCAGGTCACTGTATCATCTAAGATGAGGTGGAAAAAAAGGTGGGTTGAGTGAAAGTGCAGTTATGTGGATCTGTGTTTTCTTGGGTAGTTATACCAGGCGGCTGAAGGATAGGCTCAGCTGATCTGGAGAAAGGTCCCTAGTAGTGTACATGGGGCTCTATTCTGTGCAGTAATTTATTCATCCTACGATAAAGATCCAGAAAGCCCTATTACCAAGATAGTATAGTATACAAAGTTCTAAGGCTCACAGATAACAAAATCTGTAATTTTCAGTATACAGAAAAGAGGATCAAAACAAACAAATCAGGGGCCGGGGGTTTAGCTCAGTGGTTCCAGCACCTGTCTTGCAAGCACAAGGTCCCAGGTTTGATTCCCTGCTAACCACATACAACAATGCTAGGCATGGTGACTCATGCCCATCAGCAATCAGTACCACATACCACAGTGCTGGTAGTGGTGGCTCACACCTGTAATCCCAGCACTGGGGAGGCAGAGACAGGAGGATTGCTGAGTTCAAGGCTGAGTTCAAGACCAACCTGTGTTCAAGACCTTGTCTCAAAAAACTAAAAAAAAACCCCAACTATAGTCTATAAAAGATAAATAGAAATTGTTGCTTTTAAGATTTAATATAAAGACAAAATCTGGATGGATGAAATGTCACATGGCAACTAGATTTATTAATTAGCTACAGGTTTTGTTTTATATGAGTTCTTATTAAATATGGATCCTAAAACCAACAACAGAAAGCTAACAGATACTTGCCAATAACATTTATTTTTCTCCTTGATTATCATGGATTTTTATTTTCTTTATACACTTCTGAATTTTCCAAACTTTCTACAATTAACATATGCTACTTTATGAATAGAAAATACTATTCTTACTATTTAAGAGTATTCAAATGACTATCATATGGGAGTTAGAGTCTGCTATTCTGTATACTTTTAAAGGCTGAGACTAAGACAGATGGCCTTCAAGTACAGAAAATAGCTTTGGTCTGAGTATCAAGCTCGCAGCAGAGCAAGTTCTGTCCCTGAAATGTTCACATATACACTGGCTGACTTCACAGGTAGAATGGCACGGTTGGTAAACATGCCAAAATACCTGGGCTCAATTTGTAGCTGTGTCACTTATTCAGATAAGATATTCCACTATTTCTCCATCTATACAAGGAGCATAATTTCAACCATATGGTTACCAAGGTTAAATGGATTCACCCACATAAATGTTCTTAAGACTGTTCTCTGGCCCATGCTCAATAAACATTACTATAATAGTCCTCCCTCTTATCTGTGGGAAATACATTCCAAGACCCTCAGTGAAAGCCTGACACCAAAGAGAGTCCTGAATCCTAGAAATAAACATTTATCATCCACTGTGTCTGTCACATTTGCAGTTTGAGATGTGACAGCAAAACTAATATGAATTGCTTCCTTCTCTACAATTTCACTAGTAAAAAAAAATTTTTTTATCTTAGATCTTAGAAAGTTCAGCATGTGATTTTTTTTCTTTTTTTATGATAAATATCTTTCACCTTGTCTTGGTTATTTTTCTTGTTGCTGAGACAAAATACCCAACGTCCACAAGTTGAAGGAGGAAAAGTGGATGTTGGCTCACAGTGTACAGAGGTTTCGGTCCATATGGGACTGGCTGAAAGACAGGTATGGGGAAACCAAGGAGCATCACAGAGGAGAAACAGTTTATGACAGAGCAGGGAGGAGGCTGTTAGCAAGCTGCAGCAACAGCAGCAGGCCTCCCTACCTATTTTATCCCTTCTAGGCTATAAGCCTTTTGGTGGTGCCACCAGGGTGGATCTTCCTATTATCCACCCCTAGAACGCTGCTAAACACACACCTTTAATGTCAGTGTCACACACCATAATCTAGCCACCTCTGAAAAGACCCACCTACGCACACACGAGACTTTAGGAAGACACCGAGATAGAAATCATAATACATCTTTTCCCTTAAATAAACTGTGTGAAATTGCTCCTTGCATAATTGAATTACTAACATCATTACTAACATCATTACTCTTCTATCGAGGCCATTATTGAGTGACCACTTACTAGAACATAAGCATTATAATATTGTGACAGTAGTTCTGAAATAGACCATGGACAAAGGGGTAATTCACATCACGGGAGGAACACAGCAGGGTGGAGCAAGATTTCATCATGGTACAAAGAAGGGCATATGATCTAACTCCTATACAGTGTTATTCTGGAATTTTCCATTTAATATCTTCAGACCTAATTTGATCACAGGTAAATGAAACAGGGTAAAGTTGACACTGTAGATAATACGGAAATACTATATTATTTTTCTGTTAGAAATGGTATGGAAAAGATCTCTGCCCTGCTAAAAAAAATTAGACTAAATGATTACAAAGAGTTCTGCCATATTCTATGATCTTACTCTTCAGGATCAAAGTGCACCTTTCTCAGGTGATACTTGTCTTATCACCTAAACCTACATGCCTGTGTAGAATCCTGATAATAAAATTACTGCAGCAGAGATAAATATAATTCAAAGGAGGACGTGCCCACAGGCAGAATCTCTCGTAGGTTTCATTCCCTCAGACAGGAATAATAGGAAGTAGACTCAGGAGTGGCACTGGATACATAAATCAATTCATAATTTGAAGTCCTGGCACCTGTACAAAGGGTGGGGTACAGGCGAAATTATGAGATGAAAGAGGATTTTGGGCAGAGCACAGCTGGTGAGAAGTGTGGAGAGAAAAAGAACCAGATAAAGGTGCAGTGAAAGGAGCAGAGCAGGCCATGGCTGCGATGATGCCGGAGAGATGCTGGGCCTTGTGTTCATGCTAAGCTATAGCGTTTCGTAAACTATATCTTTCTATACTATAAACATTTCAGGTAGGGTGAGAAGTAGGAGCATAAGATCAGATGAAGAGATCATCCCAGGTACATCATAGCAGGGACAGATTAAAATGATCACACACAGGGTAATAAGAAGGCTTGTACAGTAATCCAGGAGGAGGTGGTAATTTAGACTACAGGGCAGGAGGGGAAGTAAGAAGAGAGGATTCAGAGAACAAATAGGAAGGGCAAGAGAGAGGGAAAGGTCATGGTGACTCCACCCTCCAGCCTGTGTGGCAACGACTGGTGCAGCCTTCCAGTGAGACAGGGAACATGAAGAGCTTTGGAAGCAGACTCCAGGGTACAGTTTTGGCTGTTGTGAGTTTTGATGCCTGTGAGACTTCCAAGTATAGATGTTGAGTAGGAAGTGGGATATAAGGGTCTGGAGCTCAGAACTAGAGAAACAGTTTTGCCATAAATCAAGGACAGAAAGAAGAGAATCTAGGGCTCAGTCATGACTGTCGTATTATTCATTTGCCAGCGAAGAGTAGGATAAAGCTACACCATGGGGCAAACCAGAAAAGTTTTATATCACTGAAACCAAGAAAAGCTAGCATTTGAGATGAGTATAGTTCAGTTATTATACTGGTCTGCCATACACAAAGCCCTAAATTCAATCTCTCAGAACTACAGAGAGAAAGAAAGAGATGGAGAAGGGCATCTGGGGTAACGATTCTTGCCAAGAGGTCAAGGAAAGTCATAATGTTGCTGAAGACTGTTCTATTGGCTAATAAGGAAGGAATTGGTCTGACAGCAACCTGAGGAGTAACTGGGAAGAAAACAAGCAGTGTTGGGCTGGGGAGTTAGGTCAGTGGTCTGGCGCCTGTCTTGCAAGCGCAAGGACCTGGGTTCAATCCCCACTGACCACATACCATACTGAATGTGGAGACTCACGCCCAGCAACAACCAGTACCACATACCCCAGTGCCAGGCGTGGTGGCTCAGGCCTATAATCCCAGCACTCGGGAGGCAGAGCATGAGGATTGCTGTGATGTGAGTTGGAGGCTGAGCTCAGGACCAGCCTGAACTATGACATGAGACCCTGTCTCAAAAAACCTAAAAAAAAAAAAAAGAAAACAAGCACTGTTAACAAGTATGAATATTCTTTCTAGAAGTTTCCATGCAGAGGAGAGAGAATGTGATGGTTTGAGGAAAAGGAAATGTTGGGATACATGAGGAGTCTTCATACACCTCATCCACTGTGGAAGTCCTTTATGCGCCTTAAAGCTGGCAAGAAGAATCTAGTTGCAAAGGATAGAGTGGATATGAAATAATGAAGTACATAGCACAGAAGATGGATAAGAGGCTGGAGCACCCAGATGGCCTAGGGGACTTGTCTTTAGGCCAAGGACAAGAGGCAGGTCATATTGCCTGGTCATGGTCATCACCAAAGGTGAGAAATCTGTAGCACAACGAAAACAACTGATGGAGAGGAGAGCAGTTGGAGTCAAAAGCTCCAGGTTGCTTTCTGAGTTTAGAGTTTTGAGCAAAACATTTATGAGCAGTTGGTAGGGTACTTCGGAAAAAGAACTCTAAATCAAGTGTCTCTGAGATAATCCTTGCCCAAACTGAAATTACAGCTATCGCTGTGTATGAGAGCTCCTAAGTCTCTTCCAAGCTGAAATCCAGACCAATCATTTTATGAGAAGATGATATAAACTGTTTCCTCATTCAGGTCCCCAAATTATCTCTTTATACCAAACTATGTTGCAAATGAAGAAACTGAGCCCAGCCCTAACTATGACTCACTTAACCAGTATGGGAGAGTCTGGTAGGCTCCAGGGTCCAAGTTTCCAATCTTCAGAGGTGTAGACCAACTGTAAGGCATAAAGCCATTATCTGAGTTACCCATCACAAGACCTTATGAAGTCTTGGCAAGGAAAGAAATCTACTTTGTTCTCAGCTGGGTGCCGGGCTCTGTCTCAGTAGATTTTGCAGACATTATTTTATTTAACTTTCATGACACTCTATCGCACCAAGATCTGTGTCTGTACCCAGAGCAGGAGAAATCTGCCTTGCTGCTTCGCTGAGACCACCAGGATGGTTATCTTGCCTCCCCTGTGGCTGTGCCACCGGGCCATGAAGAGGTAAGTGTTTGAGGGTAAGGCAGGACATTACCCTAAGCATTTCCACACTCACACAGTTCACTCCTCTCTGGGGGAAGGATTCCACTTTTCCTGCTCAGTTTTCCTTTTTTTCTAAGCTGTGTTCCACTCAATTATTTGTCTTCATTGCCCAATAACCCAAAATCCCCAAACGTCCTAAGAGTGAGGGAGTAAAGAACGAGTGTTCACCAAGGACCTAATACAATGTTCTTTCCCAAGCCAAAGTCACCAATCCCCGAGCCTTGCCCTCAGACGACTCCTTATCAATCCACTGACGTGGCCAGAGTGAGGACACTTCAAGGGATAGTGAGGTGAGGTTTCGAAGAAACAGGGGCTAAATGATCCACATCCTCCCACTGCGGACCCTTAGCATCAACGGTTTCCTTGTCACCCTCCCCTAATTACAACATCTCCCATGAGGATATTCATAACTCCACTTACAAATTCCTACAGCTTCTATGGTAATTTTTCCAGCTTTAAAACAAATTGGAAGGAAAAACATTGAGTAGAAAGCTGAAGATTGACCACAAAACTCATAAAAGTAATCCTTAAACTATTTGCCCTTGAGAAGCGATAGCTCCAAGCCCAAGGAATCTAATACTTCACAAGACAAATAAACAATGGGTATATTACCAGGAATTTCAGAATGGGGAAAGAATAAGAAGGTGGCTTCATTCCCCTCGGAGAGGAATTTCTCCTTTCCTCTCCAACCTTCACAGTCTTCTTCTCTTTCACCCTTTACCTACACCCTTCCTCCCTGTAAAAGCAGGGCAGGCTTACTTCCCTCAAGTTTGAACTGGACCATCCCCAATTGATTTCAGTGATGAATCAGTCATTAATAATTTACTGAATATCAGCAAGTTGGCCAACTAGAGAAAATTCCCTCTTGTTACCTATCACCTGCCTCACTCATGAAGAATGAGGAACACAGTACTTTGCAAACATGTACTGCAGGAATGCTGACTATGATGATAATTAATCAGAACCTTTTGGCCTAGGGAGAAAGGAGATTTTCCTGAAGTGGGTAAGATTCCCTAAGCAGTACAAGGAGCCCGCTGAGTAGAGCACACTCCTCATTCAAAGCTTGTTTTTCAAACACAAGACCCTTGAAAGCTTTTCCTTTCACAGCACTGTCTTATTCGCTGAATAATTTCAAGTGAAAGGCTCTTTTCCCAACAAGATCAAGCAGAATAAATGTAAGTGTTGATGTGAAGTCATCGTGTGCTCAGTTCATTCATTCATTCGTCCAGTGAGCATGTGTTTATGCTGCTTTGCCTAAGGCACTAGACCAGACACAGAAATTCCAGGGTGAATAAGACAAGAGTCATGTCCAAGAGCTGCTCACAGCACACATACAAATCACGGCAATTAAAGGTCACAGGTAGCATGATGAAACCCTGTGTAGTCATGGTAGTCTCTGAAGCCCAGAGATGAGCACTACACTTCACACAAGAGATGAGAAAGAGGCAAAAATGTAGACATTTCAGATTCAGAGCCAAACACCACTTTTCTCTGTTTTCTGCCATTAAATGACTCATCTTCCTAGATACACAGGAATGTGTTACTCCTACTAGTAATGAGAGATAACTTTAGGAATTATGCTATTAACTGGTCAGTATGTCTGAGATGTTTTTAATTGAGCTTTATATTTTCTTCTGCTGAATGAGCCACACTGTTGGACTCCTAGCTTCAGCTGGCTAATCTACCAGTTAACTATAGCAATGATTCAACCCAAATGGCCACCAAGTTTGCACATCCTTGAGCTAGCTTCACTTTTTAAAATAATTATGATAAAATCTAAATAGAGTCTATATAGTATTATGTTTTAATTTTGTTAGTTTTGAAAGTTATACTATAATTATATAAATATTAAAATGACTTTGGTAAAATATACTGATATATAGAATGTGGATATAGGCTAATATAATTTTACATGTTTTATAATTTTTCTATAAATTTTAAATTGGCTCAAAGAAAACAATATATTTGTATATATATAATATATATTTATATTTTTATGAGTTCAATGTTACTGAGAGTATATCCCACAAAGTATTACCAATCATATGTAAGCTAAATAAAGAAACTGAAAATAAGGGTATAGAAACTTACATAACAATATGAGCATAGCTGCACAAGTCATAAGAGATGAATTTTGGAAGCAGCCTGTGTGTCCATCAACAACTGAATGGTATTTCCACATGATGGGGTACTATTCTGCCATAAAGAAGGATAAATTTGAGTCATTCATAGGAAAATGGATGCACTTTGCGACAATAATGTTAAGTGAGATAAGTAGTTCAAGGGTCTCTTCTGTGAGAAACACAAAGTATAAATAAAGAGCAAATAAAAATACTTAATATCAATTAGGATGATAGATCTTTTGCAAAAGGGAAAAGAAATAGGGAAGGAGAGGTGAGGAAGGGACTAAAAATACCAAAATGTGTTATATACCTGGCCCAACACGATGGCAGAAGTCTAATCATTATGAACTGTAAACATGTATTTAAAAAGTTTTAAAACATATGCACATCAAAATGTAACAAGTGGATATTTCCACAATATATTTTTTCACATCCAAAAATTTGTTTATTTGACAAAATACAAAGTGATATCATTATGAGCGAAGAGAGAATTCTTGTTTTGTTTTGTTTTTCACACATTTTTGCAGTAGATAATGATTACATTTACCATCAGGAGTGGAAACATGTATACAACATATCTTAATTTTTTCATGTCCTACCCTTGCCAT
Organism: Petromus typicus; assembly: GCA_004026965.1. Lineage (NCBI taxonomy): Eukaryota > Metazoa > Chordata > Mammalia > Rodentia > Petromuridae > Petromus > Petromus typicus. The sequence continues at coordinate 54,007 of PVIR01004847.1, read as the reverse complement.
CCCATCTTCTTCCATACAATTCTTGGCCCTCTTCTCATTTGCAAAAGCTGTATTTCCTTTCTTTCCTCTTCAATTCTTTTCCCATGCCTTTCTGTCTCCTCTTGTCCTTTCCCTCCATTTCTTGTTTCCTTTACATCTGAAAAAGACCTCTCTACTTCCTATTCTGTAACTTTTATTTTCCTCTTTATTTATACTTTGGGTTTCCCATATAGGAAAAACCATGTCATATATAAACTTACTTATCTAATTTACTTCACATAACAGCATGGTCTCAGAATGCATCTATTTATCTACAAATTCTTTATGTTATCTTTATGGCAGAGTAGTACTCCATTGTGGATAAATGCACATTTTCTTTATCCATTTATCTGTTGGTGGATATAGGCTGTTTGCAAGATTTAGGAATTATAAATTGTGCTGCTATGAGTATGCTTGTAACACTGTAATACAACTGCTTATTTGTTTATTTGTGACAGGGTCTCGCTATGTAGTTCAAGCCAGCCTTGAACTCACTGTGTAGTGCAGGGTGGCCTCAAACTCGCAGCAGTCCTCCTGACCTGAGCTTTTCCAAGTTGGTATGTTTTTATTTGGTATTATTATTATTATTATTATTATTATTATTATTATTATTTCTTCAATTTCCTGGCCAGATACCAGATTATTAAGGATTTTTGTGTCTCGTTGGTTTGGTTTTGGTAGTTTATATGTATCTAGTAATCTAGCCATTTCTTCTGAATTCCCCATTTTATCAGAGTATAGATCTCAAAGAAGTTCTAATGACTGGTCTTTCAGCAGAGCCCATTGTGATTTCATTTGTTTCACTTCTAATTTATTTTAGTCTTTTCTTCCCTTTCTTTATAAGATTGGCTAGATTGGTAGATTGTCTATTTAATTCATTGTTTCAAAGAACAAGCTCTTCAATCTATTGATGTTTTTCTTAGTTTCAGTTACTTCCACATCTGCTCCAATCTTTATAATTTCCTTACTTGTACTAACTTTGGATTTGGGTCGTTCTTGTTTTCTAAGATCCAGAGATGCATCATTAGGTAATTTATTTGAACTTACTCTTTTTCCTATGTGAGGAGTACACAGCTATAAACTTCTCTGTAAAGACTGCTTTCATTATGTCTCATAGGTTCTGGCAGTATTGTCTGGTCTTAGGGACTAATTTATTCCTTGATTTATTCTGTGACTCATCGATTATACAAAAGTGTGTTATCTAATTTCTGTGTGTTTGCATAATTTCTAGGTTTCCTTTGCCATTAATGTCTTATCATCACCATGTTATGATCTGATAATACGTGTGAGATAATTTTAATTCTTATACATTCACTTAAGCATGCTTGTAGTCTTTTTTGAATAAAGTCCTATATGTTGCAATGAAGAATGTACATTTTGCTGTTCTTGTGTGGAACATCATGTCGATATCTATTAAATCCATTTGTTGAAAAATTTGTTCCAATTCTTGTATTTTTTGGTCAATTTTTTATCTAGTTGATCTATTTATGACAGTAGGATATTGAGGCCCCCCATTATAACTGTGTTGGTGCGTCATCTGATTTTTATGTCCGGTAGTGTTTCTTTTATCAAGTTGAGTATATATGTTAATAATCGTTATCTCTCCCTGTTGAGTAGTTCCTTTAATCAATATGTAGTGACTTTCGTTGCCTCTTCTGATCAGTGTTGTCTTATAATCCACTTTGTCTAAAATTAAGATAGCTACTCCTGTTTTTACCCAGGTTCTTGATGCATGGAATATTGTTTTCCATCCTTTGATTTTATAATCTGTAAATTTCTTTTTTAATAAAACATGTTTCTTGTATACTGTGCATTGCTGGGTTTTGTTTCTTGATTCATTCTGTGAACCTATCTCTTGATTGGGAAATTTAGACTCTTGATGATATAAGTATAGGCAAAGACTTCATGAACAAAAACTAAATCACACAGGAAATGCTGCAAAGAATCAATAACTGAGATCACATTGAATCAAAAAGCTTTTGCATAGCAAAATAAACCATCCATAGAGTGAAGAGACAACCTATAGAATGGGAAAATATTTTTACCAGCTACTCCTCAAAGGACTAAGATGTAGAATATATTTTTTTAAAAATCAGATCTCTCAAATTTAAAGAGCCAGTCCAAAAATCATCACCTGAAATTAGTAAGTGCTTCTTAGGTAAAGAAGTATAAATACCTAATAAACATGAAAAAATGTCCAACATCACTGATCATTCAAGAAATGCAAATTAAAACAAAACTGAGATTCCCTCTCATTCCAGAAAGAATGGTTGTTATCAAGAAATCAACCAATAACAAATGCTAGTGAGGCCGTGGGAAAAAAAGAAAAAGAAATTCTTCTCCATTGGTGGTAGGACTGTAAATTGGTCAAACACTATAGAAATCAGTGTGGAAATTTCTCAAAATCTAACTAGAGGTTCCGTTTGACCCAGCTGTTTCCCTTCTAGATTTCTTCCCCAAACAGTTAAAAGCATCATATCACAGTGTTCTGTATGCATAGTCATGTGTAAAGCAGCACAACTTACAATCCCTAAGTCTTGGAAGCAGCCTATATGCCCATCAACAAATGAATGGATAAAGAAAATGTGGTATTTATATATAATGGAGTACTACTCTGCCATTAAAAGGATAGTCTTGGGCCACTGTTAAGTAAATGGATGCAACTGAAGACTGCAATTTTAAGTGAAATAAATCAGACACATAAGTTTAAATATCACTTCTCCTGTGTCAGAAACCCAAAGGGTTAAGTAAAGAGCAAAATAGAAGATATGCATTGGAAAGTAGAAAGAACATGTTCAAATAGAAATTGGAATAAAGTACAGTTGAGGGGAAGGAGAAGGGAGGGATAGGGATTTTTACAAAGTGGAATGAAAGAAAAACTGGAAACAAAACTTGTACATGGGGAGGGGAAAAGAGTTGAAGGGAGGGGAGGGGAATAGGAACAAAAGAAGAATTAAAATATAGTATAACCAGGTACAAATTTCCTGTAATGAATGTGATCATTATATATGGCAAATAGTACTGTTCTAATAAAAATAAAGTTCACAAAAAGAAATAAAAAAGCTTAAGCTTTGTCTAGTTGATACAATTCATGTTCCTCTAATCAAGACTTCCCAGGCCAGGGATTTGGCTCAAGTGGTATTGTACTTACCTTGGAAGCACAAGTGCCTGAGATCAATCCCAGGTACCAAAAAAAAAAAATCATCTGGGACCGGAGATTTAGCTCAGTGGTAATGCTGCCTTCCTTGCAATTGCAAAGTCATGAGTTCAATCCCTGGTACCACCACACACACACACACAAAGAAATTACCAAATTGTTTTAATTCATAGCATTTTAATATCTCTGTAAAGTTTTAAGCATAACCCTAGAGCAAAATATTTACCTACCAGGAATTTTACTTATCTAGTAGTTAGGTCCCACAAATGAACAACTAAACTCTCTGAAACAAAATATATACACACTGAAAGAAAACATATTTGTATTTAATTCTTAATTATACTTAATAATACAATTGAAATTAAGAATGCAATTGAAATCCCTGACTTAAAATTGCCCTACCAAGCTACTATGTGTCTATTGGTACCAGATATCTTCAGAAGTCTTGGGACTTGTATGGTGTGTTTCCACAATGATTTCTGCTTGCTCTTGTATTTTATACCAGTTACTGAATATCCACCCTCTTTAAAGAAATGTAACACAATCTTATGTTAAAACTGTGAACTACCTGTGAGAACTTTGAGTAAAAAGAGTTCATTTACTGTCTAATAGATGTCAACAATCATTCTGCTTCCCTGGACATTTAAAACACACTACAGCTATTTCCCTTTTTTCTTAATTTATTTTATTGGTATATTTTATATACCCATTATGATCATATTCAACATTAAGGGTTTACATCAGTACATGACACATCTTGATTCTCATCATTTTCCCATTCTTCCGGACTCCCTACAATTCCCGGCCCCCTATATACATAAGCTTTGTTTCCTATTTTTTTAATCATTTTTTCCCTTCTTCATTAGCCTCTACCCCTGCTTATTCCCTTTGAACATCTTTCTATTTCACCATACCTGTCATATATTTTAGAACTCATTTACACCTTCAGTTTCTCATATCATGATAAAATATCTATATATCTATGTCCTATTTATTTCACTTATGAGCATGTACTCAAGGTACATCCATTTGAGTTAAGTGACTCAAATTTATCATTCTTTATGGCAGAATAATATTCCATTTCTATTTCCTATCTTGGTATTTTCCAAAAACAATTAAAATCATCATAGTACAGAAATATATGCACCTCCATGTTTAGAGTGGCAGCTTGTAACAGCTAACTCCTAGTAACAGCCCAAATGCCCGTTAACTGAGAATGAATAAAGAAGTGGGATTTTCTCATACAGTAGAGTACTACTCTGCCACAAAGAAGGATCAACTTCAGATAATTATAGCTAAATTGATGCACCTCGAGACCACACTCTTAAGTGAAATAAATTGGACACACATTTAAATACCACATTATTTCTGTGGTGTGAGAAACCAAAAGTGGAAATAATACTAAAATGTAAATAATAATACAAAAAATAATACTAAAATACTAAAAGGTATAGTAGACATTGAGAAATGGGAGAAATGTTCAAAAAGAAAAGATAACAAGAGAGGAAGGAAGGAGAAAGAGAAGTAGGGGTAAAGGAAACAAAGTAAAAATAGAGAAAATGGAAAGAAAGCTTCTGTACATAGGGAGGGTAGAGGAGAGATGGGGAACAAGAGACAGGAGGCACCATGCATCAAATTCCCTAAGACGCGTGTTATCGTTATGTGTGTCTAAAATGTACCCATAAATCTTTCTCAATAAAATAAAGAAAGGAGGAATAAAATACTCTGCGGCCCTCCTGTGAGCTGGTCTTTCTGTCACTTTTGATTCTATTTTACCGTTTGCAACATCCAGCAACAATCGCTGTTTAAAGCGACACTTAAACATGACACTTACTGTTACAGTGAAGGCTCTGGCTTCTCACTGCTGAGATTCAAGAAGCTGTACGTCTTAGTAAGTCTCCCTGAGACACAATGCTTGACACCCATGACGTAAAGGAAGAGTTTATGTGGTAGAGGCTTCAGGTCATAGTCAGTTGGCTCCAAGGCAGGAGAACTGCTCGAGGCGTAGGAGGCGGGAGTCAGGCAGAGAGAGATCAAGGAGGAGGAAGGGGAGCCCGCCTTCACATCACCGGCTGTGATGCACCTCAGCCAGGTGGCTCCTCCCGACCTCACACGGAGCTACCAACTCATCGGCGGACTAATCTCCTGAGGAATATCACACCCCATGGTCCAGTTGCCTCCCCAAAGTCCGACCTTCGAGCACCTGAGGCTTCAGGGGAACATCTAGGTATAAACCAAAACATTTCATCCCTGGGCTCCAAAAGACTCCTATTCATGACTTCATGAATAAATCCAAGCTTCTCAGAAGACACTTTTAAAAGCCAATTTCATAATAAACAGAACACAATTTTAGATAGTAGCAGAGAGCCGCTCTGCCTGGGAGGACAGGTGTCTGGGGCCCGAATTCCGGGGAGCAGAGTCCCCCCCAGAACCTGTTTCTACCAGTCTGATGTAGAATTTCTCCTCCCTTCCTTCGTGTTGGGGTTTTTCTGTAAGTCCAATGTCAGTAAACTAGACTACTCTGTTCGGGCAGTTTGAACATGTCGAGGGTTGTGCATTTTTTTTTCAGGCATCTACAGCTATTTTCCGGTGGGGTGAAGGATCCCCATTCAGAGCAGGTATCCCAGAAACGCCTTCCCTGAGTTTAGCCTCCAGCGGGCACAGCCTTCAGTAGGAAAGCTGACGGATCATGTTCAGGACAAATTAAAAGCCTCGAAAGGCTCAGGCCCCGGGGCTAGAACAAAGCAGTCGAGGGATGGATGGTTCCTTCCGGAAGCGGGAGTGGGAGCCCCCGATCCTGCTCCTGCGGAGAAGAGCGAAGGCTGCCTTGTGAGCAGCAGGGACACATTGTCCATCAGAGGGCGGCCCGTCTCCACAGAGCTAATCACCAGCGTGGTAAATGAGGGGGTCTCTCGGTGCGAGAGCTGACGGGAAGAAAGAGACAAAGTAAAACAAACCCCCGGAGCATGCCTGGCACTGGGAAACAGAAAGGGGTCTTCAGAAGCAACGACAGCGGCCAGCCCAGCCCACAGAGCGCCCTCAGACACATTTTCTTCCTTCCTGACTCATCGAGTTTCTTTAGGGACGCCGGTAAGAAGGGATTATGAAGCAGGAGAGGGAGCCAGCCTTCTGTGGCAGCACTCGGCACTTTGATTTCAGGTTCTGCACATCTTCGGGAACAGACGCAGCGCGCTTGTGTTCTAGGCTGGAGGCCAGCAGCAGTCCGGCTGCACATGAGGCAGATCCGGCGATGGTGCTGTCAGCCGGAGACTCAAGGACTTTCCTGGGACTACACCTCTCAGCAAGGCTGAAGATGAGGGGGACAGGTTTGCCTTCTCAGACGAGCAAATGTCACCAGCCGGGAATAGCAGATGCCACAAAACAGATGTCCATCTGGCAGTGGGTTAGGCTTCCTGGGGCACAGATGAAAATAGTTTAAAACAAAGCGGCGGAAACACCGGCTCAGCTTTTTACATATTGTTAAGGTCTCTGGGTCATTTCCTGCCTTTGGAACTCATTTCCTTTCCAGGTTCAGCAAAGACTGATGAAGGACAGGAAAGAGGCCAGGGTGGGTCTTTGCTTCTGGCAGAGGGAGAGGTTGCTCTGTCTCTGCAAGGTCTGTCTTAAGTCTGCAGGTCGGTCCTGCTGTGCGCCTGTCTGTCCACACTGAGCCCAAGGAAGAGGAAGCCTGAGGAATGGAACAGGAAGTTAGGAAAGGGAGCTGTGTCCAGTCGAGTCGGATGGATCTTCTCGTTCCTAGAAAACAGAAAGGGAAAGAACAGATTGGGAAGGGCAAAAAGGACATTCTGTGGAGGAGAGCTCTGTTCCACAAGCAAAGCTTTCACGAACACAGCCTCCCCACCTCCTCCCTACCCCAGCCTCAAGGCTGGAGGCTGAAGCAGCTCTTTGAGGCTAGCCCCTGACCCCCCAACAAGATACACAGGACGACTAATGCTTGCTGCACAATGACCTGCCTTGTTGTATTTTACTAGTTTTTACTTCACATTTTGTTCCAACAAGGATTTAAGATAGCAATAACTGCTTTTCTGGCAGCATTTTTAGGCTTATTTTGAGCACTATGAAACTGACAGGAATTCTTATTGCAAAATTTTTCCACAGCTCCCAGCAAGCTCTGAACACTCACTGCAGTTCAATAACATGGATATTCACCAAGACTGACCCTCTGGTCTCCAGGGCTGCAGAAACCAGGCAAAAATGTGGCTCCCAGGGCGACTGCCATTTCTCAGAAGAGTCTTGCTCTAGATAGCAAGGCATCATCCTAAGTTCCTTCAGGAAAGCCAGCCACCACAGCCTTTGTCACCACGAGGAACGCTGTGTCGTGTCCACGGCCTGTGTTTCTCTAGACTGAGAGGTCAGAGCCCATTGCCTTAGAAGGGCTCATTTTCACTCCAACACAGCTAATGTGGCAGCAAGTGCTACACAGTTGAAGAGGTAACCGGTGAACAGCCTTTTCCTACTTGCTCCTAATCCCCAGGAAAACATCCAGGGCTTCACCTCTGTCAGTTTAAACGGACTTGGCCCAAGCTACAGATGCCACCACTGCTGGAGCTGGCCGTGAGGGCTGCTGCCTCGCTTGGGTCATCATTCAGCTCGGGAATCAATCACGTCACCCTTTCTCAACAGTGTCGTCTCTTGAGGTGCTCACAGAAATGGCTTCCTCCGACCTTCACAGCAACAGTTTGAACATTTAGGAAATCCTAAGGGGAATAAGTCAGTAGCTAAGCAGCAACACACAGCAGGGTCACATCACCTGCGGAGGACGATTATCCAGAGAACAAGAGTCTGCCCTCCATGGGATGGGATGGGGATGTGATGTGAAGGGAAATCAGCCAAGCACAAAAGGAAAGACACTGCACCATCTCAGTCATGTGTGGAATCTAAAAAGTTGATCCACGGAAGTTGGGAGTGGAACAGTGGTTACCAGAGGCTTTGGAGAATAGATGGGAGGGAGGGCTGGGTACCTGGTACAATGGGTACTAAGTTACAGGTAGGAGAAATAAGTTTCGGTGTGCTACTGCACAAGAGGATGGCTGTAAATAATGCTAATGTTATATAAATATATATATGTATATATATATATACATATATATATTTTGGAGGTGAACAGCCTTTTCCTCATTGCTCCTAATCCCCAGGAAAACATCCAGGGCTTCACCTCTGTCAGTTTAAATGGACTTGGCCCAATATATATATATATATATATATATATATACATACATAACCCCACTTTGAAGTTGGAACTCATTCCTCTGGAACATTTATCCATTTGGAACTGAAGGCCCAGTTGAGGCCCAATTGGCCTCAATATGTATATATATTGGAGGAAAGGATTTTCAATGTTTCCAGTGCAGAAATTTGAACATTACATAATGAATACATGTGCTGAAATATCACATGGTATCCTATAAATATGTATAATTTTTATAGGTTGATTTTTTTTAAATACTAACTTCAAAAAAATTTTTTCCTTAAAAGAAGAATAAGAAGAAAGAGGAGGAGAAGAGAACATGGAGGAAAAGGTGAAAGTCGGCCCCAAAGTTCCAACTTGCCCCCACAAAACATACTCCGATGGATTTAGAGTGTTTGCTAGAACTGATAAATTTGTAAATAATTACTTTTCAATTTTGTAAAGTCCAGTTGCAGGGGGCCCAGAATCTATATTGTTATTAAGCTCCTCTGCTATTGATGGTCTAAGGCCTATATTTTTAAAAACCATTTTCAAAAGAATTTAAAAAACTATCACATGAACCCAGGTGAACTGATAATGCAGTTGGAAGGACCGGGGTCCCCTGCACGGCCTGCACACTGACTGAACCCAAAGAGGGACCCTGCTGCCCAGAGCTGCAGCCCTGCAACTCTGAGGTTTGAGAAGACCAGAACGATAACGGTAAGTACATCTTTCGCGGCCCTCAATCACTCTCTAGCAGAAAAACAAGGAAAGGAGGAAGGTTACATTTATTTAGTATGTGCCAACGTGAACCACACTTTGAAGTCGGAACTCATTCCTCTGGGACGTTTATCCATTTGGAATAAACAGAAGAAGCTTGTCCCCACAGAGGGGCAGACAACTGGCAATCAAAAGGTTGTACAGCTTGTCCACGTGCTTGTGGTCATGTAACTATTGAATGCTTGAACTCATGTCTGTCACGATCCAAGATCTGTATTCTTTCCACAAAAACACTCAGACTTGAAAATTTTAAGGTGGCAAATCTGAAGGTCTGGGTATTTTGAGACCATCAAAATACCCTTGTTTCTCCCTGGCCTTCATCATATCCTTGATCTTTACTGCATTCCTCACTTTCAACTAATCCCTCAACTTCACTACTATACTTCTTAACGCTCCTAACTTTTTCACCCCCAAGTATAAACCTTATACAGCCACTTCTCCTAGACACAAGAGGGCTTTTTTGATGCGCAGCTGCTCCAACCACTGACTTCAAAATCAACGGGTTCTAGAGAACTCAGTATCTGCAGGACTTTCCATGGCTTAAAAGGCCTTTGTGCTGTTAGCAATTTGCTCCCCCTCCCCACCTCTCTCTTCCTCATCTTCTCAACTCATAGCAAAAATATAGGAAGCCTGGGTCAGCCAAGGCCCTTCTATTAAGAGGTGCCCCATGGAACCTCAATTTCCTAATAATGTTCATTATTCCAGGATGCTGGGCACCCCCTAGTGGGAGGAATGAAGAGAGAAGCCAGATTTTTACTGCTGTTCTCACTAACCATCCACCCCCAACTTCCTGTCCCTCAGCTGCCTTCCAGCCATTCTCTCAGTTCTTGGAATGATTCATTCTTCCCACAATGATTGGGCCTTTTGCCCCATAAAGCCCTCCTGGTCTTTACAGACATAATGAACTAAAATTAAGCTGAAGGCAACTCATGCTGAACAGCAGGAAAATCTTCCTATAGAGAGAGCTAGAAACCCTGCAACAACCTTATAAGGCAAACTAAGTAAGCCCTAACTGCACAAGGCAGAACAATAGAGAATATGCTGGAGAGGCATCATGGACAGTAAGGAGAATGAAAGAAGAGCTAATTCCAGATTTCACATGTTAATCCTCCCATAACTTACGTGTGTGTCCTACACCTACCTAAAGCCAAGGGAATATCCAACATATATTCATTTGGAATAAACAATGAAGCCTTACAGAGGCAGCACAGTCATGGACTAACAGTATGTTCAGCATTTGGCACAATCTGAACCTTTGTTTACTACCACCTATACCTTTAAAGGCCACTACCATAGACCACCTTGGCAGAAGATGAGCCTCTCACGTTGTAACCACTAAAGTATTTTCTGAGTATCTATAATATACTAAATTCAAAGATCTCCTGCATTTGTAAGCCCACATCTATTTTAATCTCTGATTCAAAGAAAGGCCTTAATAAAAGACAAGGAAACGATTGAAGGTATAATGCAGTGATAGAGTACTTACCTAGCATATGCAAGGTCCTGGACTTAATTCCTAACATTTAGAAACCAAACAAACAAACAACAAACAGACGGGGAAAGCTAACTTGTTTGAGTAGCACATGAAAAATCTTTGCAGGCATATTTACAGTCTTTGTTAGCTCGATGTTTGGTAGCCTGTGCAGTGGGCAAGGGACAGCCAGTCTCACTCTACAGCCCAAAATGACTGTTCCAAGGAAATGTCACAATTATACAGCCTCCAGAGACATCTTCAGTTGCTTTGCTTTGACTTGTTCTTAGAGTTGAGTCATCAGCTCATTAGTGCCCATTCAACCTGGCCTCCTCTAATAAATCCCCCAAAACCTTCCTCATTCTACTACCAATTTTGGTACATGATGTTCTCTGCGACAGCTCCCGCTTCATCTTGAGCTTAGTATTTTGGTCAGTCTAATCTCACAACTGCTTACAATGTGATCCCTTTCATCTTTTCTTTCAGAGCCAATGAATGATATTCATCCTTCTGACAACCTCAGACTTTGGGAGAATCTCTCGCCCCAGGCACTCTCATTTTTGTGTCTAGATTGGCGGCCGTCCGAACTCCCCCGAGCCAGCACGGAATGAAACGCTCCACGGAGCCCTGCAGGATAAATTGGACACAAGTTCACTGGACATCTGAGCAAAAGAAGAAAGGTCAAAGATGCTGTAGCTTGGTCACACTCTCCAGCCTGACGGTATAAAGCTGGAATTCCTTCTTGTATAATCTGGGCTGGAATTAAAGGCATTTTTCAGCCCAGAGACCTTTGGCCTGCACTCTGAGTGTAGTCAGTGGGCGGAACAAGGCTCTCAGTTGGTAGGAAAGGCCACACTGACCTATGGACCTCCTCCCTTTCCCAGCCTGCAGAGCACAGAAGTATGGGGAGTTAACTGAGTCACCTGGAGTGCTTTTGTCAGAGTGTAAAATGTTCTAAGTGGTATGAATGGGCTCTGTCTTTGCAAGAAGGAATCATGATATGTTTATGTGCCAGAGGAGAAAAACCTAAGGGGAGAAAGTGAAAACTGTATAGGATAAACTAAACTAGTTGTGACTTTGGGAGGCTGACAGAGACTCCTCAGAGAAGAAACCCAAATTCTGTCAAAGAGAAGGGAACTTTCACTACTGCTATCTTGATTTCAGGGGAAATAAAAATGAAATCATAAATCTAAAAGTGAATATATATTCACCTGAGGAGACAACTACTAAGATGTTAGATTTTAAACAAATAGTAGGATGATAAAAATGAGTGCTTTTAACTTGCCAGAGAGTGTGTCTTTCCTGTAAGTCATCAAGGATCAGATAAGACAACCAAAAGAACCCACACAATTTTTCAGTGTGCATGTGTGTGTAACCTAAGAAACATTTATCACGGCTATCTGCGGTAAGCTAGATTTCTAACACTGGATACTTTCCAAGGAAAACCAAAGGAAAGCATCTAGAGTGGTGAGGGGGGTATGGTGAGTGCTCTGTTGGTGAGTATGATAATAAAGTGTTGAGCTGGCCCAGACTGCAGCAGACAGGATTAATGGTATGCAGTGAAGGAGGTGCCCAGAGGCGATACAGCCTCTTGCCCAGGTCCTTAGAGAGCCATCACCATCACGAGCCTTTAGCAGCTATGTGGTAAGGGACCAGCCTAAGCTACCTGCCAGTGTCTGTGACAAGTTAGATACACATTATGTGCCAATGTCCCCAAGAGAAAGGAGCTATGTGCTGGCTGGGAGCACTCTGGAAAACAGGTATGTAGCTCTTGGCGGAAGTCCAAGAAAACCAGGTGAAGGCTTGAACTGATGCCAAAGGAGCTGGGTGTGTAGCACCTCAGGAAGCTAAGTAGGGGCCCTTATTACTACACCTGGGCAAGCGAGCTGCGTGTATCCTAGGGTGGGGGTGAGTGCTCCAAACCCCAGGTGATGTTTCTGGAAAATGCCTCAGTGTATCAGAAATATAAATCGTTCTTGCCGCCCAACAGCCTTTTCTCCAGCTGACTTTCAGATTCTTTCAAAGCTCTAATACAAAGGAGTTCACATTAATCCTAAAGCTAAGGCCATGGACTGGGTCAGGGCCAGATCGGCAATGCGTAACCAACAAGACCGGGCAAGCTCACTGGACAGCTGCCTTGGACTTGAAGAGGCAGCTGGGTTTATGAATCATAGCAAACGAAGTAGAAGGAAGCCCTCCAGGTCACTAGTAAGACCGTCGCACTTTTGGGAAGAAAGTAAACCTCTACAATGCACTCTCTACTCTTATTTCTCTTCTTTCTTTCAGTTATTTCCTGTGGTCTCCTGGAGCCAGCTCGTACCATCTCCCACCCCTGTCCAGAAAACATCACAGTGGTGGCGTACAATCAGCAACGTGGATGCATGTACACAATGGAAATCGGAAAGCCCTGCATATCAGAGCTTTATGGTTTTTGTGGAGAGCCCCTTATTAAACACCTACCAGTTCCCCATGCCTATCCCCGGGAGTTTTTGCATGGGACAGTGAGGTGATGAGCTGAGGGAGAACAATGCAAGAGGCCCAGAGAAGAGAGGAGAAGCCCACAGTAAACAGAGGAGGTGGCAGGCCGCCAAGGTCGCTTCTGCCTCCCTCACAGAATCCCCTCCAAGTATGAGCCTTGTGACCATATTTCACAGTCCTTTGATGAGAGTCACCAGGTGTCTGCAGAGATGTGAATGCAGTGTTTTCTGCTGAATTGGCGGATTATCTTCCTGCTCCAAAATCTTTTCAGGTTTATGGTGCACAGTATAACAACTAGGGTACTCCCTGTGTACACACTGTGCTTGGTTTATTATATTCTGCACCATATTATGCATTTTATACTCTACAGTATGATACATATTTTCCATTTTCCATACTGCTGATTTAAGGTATTTTCAAGTCTCACTTTTACTTCCAATTTCACTCTCATACAGCAATATATTGTCCTTCCTCCACTGATCTTTGTTCTCAACATCTTACCACATTTCAAAATGTCACTAAGCCAAATAATTATTACTCTCTCTGAAAGTCAACTGTTAAGTTTGCAGAGTCTTGTTAGAATGCAAATTTGCATTTAATCTGCTTCTCACAACTATCACTCCCTTTTACCTCTTGAACTTCAGGTCCCCAGTTTATCTCTGAAAAGAGCAGTCCCCTACATGAGATTTGGCCAGGAGTATAGTCCAAACCAAGCTACCAAACCCAGATACCAGGTAGTGGTAGATTCTATTTCAAGAATTTGAACTATACTGTGGAGATCAGTTTGGAGATTCCTCAAAAAGCTAGGATTGGAGGTCCCATTTGACCTGGCCATTGCCCTGCTAGGTATATACACACAAGAATTAAAAGACTCATATCACAGCGACATATGTGCACCCATGTTTATAGCAGCCCAATTTGTGATTGCTACATCTTGGAAACAACCCAAGTGTCCATCAACTGGAGACTGGATAAAAGAGCTGTGGTTCTTCTACAGAATGGAATATTACTCTACCATAAAAAATTATAGGTTTGAATCATTTATACTTAAATGGACATACCTTGAGGATATCCTCATAAGTGAAATAAATAGGTCACAGATAGGTACATATCGTATCTTTTCTCTGGTATGAGAAAATAAAGATGTAAATGAGTCCTAGCATTGTATGTTATATATTGTGAAATAGAAAATGCTCAAAGTAAAATAGGGTGAAGGGGGAAAAATAATGAGATTATAACAAAAAAGTAAGGAAACAAATTCTATGTATATGGGGGGTGGTAGGGTGGGTAGAGTTATGGGAAAAAATGAGAATTAAGTTGTGTCTTATACTGGTACAAATCCCCATTATGGAGTGCAATCATGATGCGTTTATGTAATGTACCAATAAAGATTTTAAAAAAAGAATTTGAACTATAAAGCATTCTAACGTGGGTCTCCCACCCACCCCCAAAAACAGAGCTTAAGATAGAGATTTTCAGGCAGTATTAATTTGATGGTCTCAGAGAACATGAGCACAGCTCATGGGAAATGAAAGAAGGAAGAAAAGCCAATTGAGGACATGTTAGAGAACTGGGCACTCCATGGGTAACAGGTGTTCAGTCCTTAGACCTGCTAATGGGCCTTCTGTTGTGTGTCTCCAAGCTATCTCAAGAACTTCTCCAGACTTCCTTTATAAACAGCATGGATTAAATGCTTCATAACCCTTTATTTTCCAGCTTCCAAACAGGAAGTTCATTTCTTAGCATTCTCTAAACACCATTAATCACTTTTATCTTAGTATGATGCGAATGAATAGGTTTAACTATATTTAATATATTAAAGTTCATTAGTTATTATTCTAATTAATGCCTAAATTATCTCATCTGTGGCCAATAGAAGCTTATTCATGTTGGCTCCTGAGAGGTCTTGGTGCAATCCCTGTAGCCTTTAATACCATTCCTTCTTCCTGGTATGTCAAAATACTCTAAAGCAACTCTCTCTAGTGGAACTTTCTGTGGTAATGGGAATGCTGTGTGTCCATGTCATGTGACACTGTAGCCACTACCCACATGTTGCTGTCACATAGTTGAAATGAGGCTATGCAACTGAGGAACTGAACTTTAAATTTCTTTAATTTTACTTTAAATAGACAAAGATTAGATAGAAAAATTCTTCTGTGACAAATGGTATGAAAACAGGATTTGTCTACAGTGGAATTCAATGCATATTATCAAAACAGTACAGTAACTGACCACATCTAAATTATCTCAGAAACTTTTATAAACTACGGATGTCTGGGACTTTGCCCAAAATACTCAAGAATCTGTTTTATTTTTGTTTTAATGTTACCATGCAGTTCTGATGAACATGTAAGTTTGGGGCCCACTACGCTATATTAGTTTTCTGGAATGTAATATTTGTGTTACAGCGATGATTCATTGAAAGTCATTCCACGGAGTCAGCAGAGCATCTTGATCTCCATGTGGCCAGTTTCAGAACTTCTCAGAGGAGCAAAGCCCTCTGACAGTTATATAATCAAGAGCTGTGGGTGCCTGCAGAGACTTGCCTCTTTCCAGCTTCGGGATAAGCTTCTTTGTTCATCCATAATTAAAAAGTGCACAAAGCAAAGCTCAGAGTACTCAGCCTTGTGCCCCAGACCAGACTTCAGGACCTGTTGTGCTTCCTGTGTATGGCAGGAACTGGGAAGGTCTGAGAGTTTTACTTGGCTTGCAAGATAACAAGTTAGCCTGCCACATATTTATGGATGCTAGTAGAGATCTGAGCCACCTGGGCCAAAGACAAAGGATGTTACTGCCCCAAGAAGAGCAAACAACATGAAATTCATGTTACTGGTGATTCTCTTGCCTCTAACTTCCAGGACAGTGACACAGAGCACTCCAGATAGGTGCTGCACAGACAAGGGGTTCGTTCCTTTAGTCACAGTTGAAGAAAAACCCTAATCTTTAAAAAAAATTTCACTTTCAGTATTGAGGAGTCCACCTCAGGCCTTCATGTTTCATTACACCTCTAGCCCTTGTTTTTTTTTTGTTTTGTTTTTTTTTTTGTTTTTTTTTTGAGATAATGCCTAGTTGTTAAATTGCCAAGGCTGAGCCTATACTCAAAAAATTCTCTTTCTCAGTCACCCAGAATATAATAATACCTACAGGATTACAGGTCTGTGTCACCATAGTCAACTTCCCCAGTCTTTATAATAGGCTGCAAGCAAATTTGTTCAACTTTGTCTTGAATGGAGACAGTATTGTACTTTTCAGCAAACCCTCTCTCTGTTCCAGAGGAAAACTCCACTTTTGAAAGTTGTTCAATAGACAAACATCCTTGAAAAAATAGTCCTGAACTAAAGGTCATCAGTACTTCTGCCTGAAGACACATAGAAATATGAGAGACCCATGAAAATCCATCTCCCTACAGTGACATGTGGGAGTCCTGTTCCTGCCCCCACCCCTCACTGCATGATGAAACCCATCAACCAGGCAGACACAACAGTATCTGTATAGAACCTTTCTATTCCCTCCTCCCAGGCTTGCTGGCTTTGGATTTGGCTCTGCCCTCAATGGGGAGGTAGCAATTTATCACTGTTAGATCAGTCTTCAAAGTCAGACTATCATATCTCAACTATAATATTTACTATTTATATGTCTTTGAGAAATGTATGTAACCTCTGCATAGCTCAGTTTCCTCATCTACAAAATAAAAATATAATAATACCTACCCCAAAATCACTATGAAGATTACCTGATATAACACATGTCAAGCCCTAAATTCTCAGTAGACATTAATTAGTAAAGATTTCTATTACTGCTCAAATATTAATGATTTCCCATGGCTTTTCTTATCAAAATGGACTACATGCTCATAGCTTTTTTAGAATAATTAAAGTTCCTGGTCCTTCTTGACCACCTCTCACTGCAACCTGAGAGCCAGCATGACACCTTGTGGAGTTTGTTCCTTCCCAGGAAAAGACAGACTGTGGCCCACAAGACAAACCCACCATGCTAACTGCGTTGTGGAATAGGCATACTCATGTACATATTCTATGACTGCTTACTGCTACAATTCCACAGTTGAGTAGTAAAGCCTCAACTCTTTACTATTTGCCCTTTAGAGAAAACATTTTCTAGTCACAGGGAATGAATATCTGCTTTCTCCCTACTCTCTCTTGATGTTAGTAAAATAACTCCAAAGGCTGTCAGCAAAGCATCAGTTTAACCTTTTTGAACACTGCTTTATACTACTCTCCTCCAAACAGGGCTATTTACACTGTTCATTAGAGGTTGACGTCCATTCAAAAACAAAACATCAGTAAGTAGACTGAAAACACAAAACTTCTTTTTAAAGGAAACTTCCCTCAATTAATCAGTTTTATCAGAGTACTTTTCAAACAGCAGTTAGTATAGAATGTGTTACTTTTCTTTTCTCCCCATAAATCTTTGACTCATTAATAGCCCACTAATGAAGACAGACTTTAGATGAATATGTAGGATCGCCAGAGTGGATGAATATTATCCATGACCTGTGCATCTAATACTGGGTTTCAGAGCGGAGTCATGAGATGTGACCGGTCAGTGTAACTGCATATGCACTGAATGACCACTTTGTGTTAGGCCTTCACTGATGAAAATGTGAATACGACACAGAACTATCGACTTCTATCATGAACTACCCTTTTAGAGCAAAGAGACAGAATGTTATTTGAGAAACCAAGCTCTAGCCAAATGACAGAAATGTCAACAGCCTTATAAAGGAAATTTCATACCCCAAAGTGCAAAAAGGGAGAGCAGGGAAAGAGTGTTTTATGATGAAAACAATATAATAGTTTAGAAATGTTAGGGAAGTTATCCCTTTACATCTGTACCTTAACATAACTGCTTTCACTTTTGAGTGATTTCAGGCCAGGGGTTTGGCTCAGTGGTGCTGCTCCTTCCACACAAGAACAAGGTCCTGGGTTTGATCCTTGGCTCCAAAAAAAAAAAGTTGCCCTTTTTTTTTTTATTTGCCTCATTTTTGTGTGCTTCCATCTTAGTCTAAATGTATAAAAATGTTCACATGTAGTAGACTCTAAATGAGTTTATCTGATTGAAAATAATTTCTGTTTAATTAATTTATTTTTCATAGCTGGGAGTCAAACCCAGAGCCTCAAGCATGCCAAGCAAGCATCCTACCACAGAGCCAAACCCTCACCCCCCCCAGACCTCCCAAGAATAACTTTTTTACATATGTACAAAGATTTCTGCATCAGCGTGTTTATCACAGAGATATCAGTGTACCTAGTATTAGAACAAGAAGCACTTTGTGACCTTGACTGTACTGTACATCACTTGGCATACTAGTCTTCTGTGTTACTATAAAGAGATTCCTGAGGCAGACAAATTTAGTTAACAAAATAGACTCATTTAGTTCTGGAGGTTCAAAGTCTAAGACAGAAGCAATGGGAGCCTTGCTTTGGCCTCTTGTGAGGGCCTGGTGGCGAAGGGCAGTCACAGGGCAGCAGTGCCTACGAGAGGAAGTGATCACTTCCTCTAACCGGAAGCATTTCTAACAGCTCATTCTCAGGATACCTCAGGTATCCCAAGAGAGCTACTCTTTATCCTTTTGGAGAGCAACATCCAGCCCCTGTGACCAGGACCCATTCTTTAAAGGTTCCATGACCACCCAGTTTCCTTGCACCAAGAACCAAGCCTCCAACATGTACCCTTGAGGGACATACTCAAACCCCATCCCAGTCATACACCTTGGGAAAAACTTCTTTTAAAACTGGGGATCGAACTCAGGACCTTGTGCTTGTGAGGCAGGTACCAGAACCACTGAGCAACATCCCTGGCCCTTGGGAAGTATTTTTTAAAAATATTAGCTTCTAGGGCCGGGGAGTTAGCTCAGTGGTTCCGGCGCCTGTCTTGCAAGCGCAAGGGCCCTGGTTCGATTCCCCGGTAACCACATAACAATACTGGGTGTGGAGACTCAACCCAGCAGCAACCAGTACCACATACCACAGTGCCGGGCGTGGTGGCTCACGCCTGTAATCCCATCACTCAGGAGGCAGAGGCAGGAGGATTGTGATGTGAGTTGGAGGCTGAGCTCAGGGCCAGCCTGAACCACAAAAGCGAGACCCTGTCTCAAAAAACCTTAAAAAAAAAAAAAAAAAAATTAGCTTCTAGTCCACATACCAAAGAGTTCAATTTAATTGGCCTGAGGCAGGGTTTAACTTTAGGTATTATTTTTGTTTCCCCAGATCTAAAGTGTAGCCAGGTCGAGAGCCATTGAACTAACCCACTCCCTAAACTATTTACTTCAATTACAGATGGAGAAGAAGGTACCTCAAGCTTGCTGCCTTCCAGAGCCAAAAGTTTCTCAGCACCTCCCCAAATCATAGCACACAAATGAAAAAGAAAATATTAAGAGGTGGGATGTATTAGAATATGCCTATAATTCCAGCTCCTAGGAAGCTAAGGCAGAAGGATCAAAAGTTCAAGCCCAGCCTGGACTACATACAATAGTGAGTTCAAGGTCAGTTTGAACTATATAGTGAGAGTGAGAGGCTCAAAAAAAGTTTGTTTTTTTTTTCAATTTAAAAACAAAGAAAATATAAAGGAAAATATTCATAACTTTTATCAGACTGGGGGAATAAGAATGGGGAGAAGAATTTCTAGGGTTCTGAGAATAAGGATTTAGTCCTTTCAAAGGATAAAGTAAAACTCTGTTGAAATATTTGAGATGTACCACTCCATAAATTTAGGGTGTGGTTTAATACCTTAATTGCTGCTGTACCTTTGACCTGGTTAGTACCTATTGGCCAAATGTTTGAGACTGTGTCCTCTTGGCCATTCTGTCCTATGGTTAGTTTTCAACAAAAAGGTAACCACCATTTTTCTGTGTCTCCTGAGAACAGGCCCCAAATCTGAGGATTTGGCACGCTCCCTCTATTCTCTTTGCCATATTGTTGCACTTTAAATTGCTTCTATGTTGTCTCTCCCTTTGGGAATTTCTTCTGGAGCTGGAGATTAATCATTATGCAAATATTAAATACTTTGAAAGTTTTAGAAAGGAAGGGAATTTGTTTAAGCAATTCTGCTATTATAGTTTAAATGAAAGATAACGAACAGCTGTTGTGATTTGACCTGCATTCAAATTCTACTGTGTAGTTTGTGGGATATCAAATTATATTTAATTTTTCCTTGAGATGTATGTGTACCTTTGCCAAAATCTCTGAATTCCCATAAGTCTCCAGATACAGTATATCGCCCAGCACCCAGCTTGTTTGTGTTCCAAGACCTAAAGGCCATTCTGGGAAAAGGCAAATTAAAACGTTTCTCTCTTGGAATGTTAGTTTGACTGAGATATTATTTAGATTTTTTAAATAGCCTAAATGCCTGGGGTGATCTGAAAGGAAATGCTGCAGAGTGTAATGTCGTCTAATAAATAGGGCAAGTCACGCTCACTCAGGCACAACCCGAGGGAAAAACCAAGTCCTCCCTCTTGTTCTGAAGGTCAAAGCTCGTTGGCTTGACTTGTTGTATTCTGTCCCTTTGGAACTGTCTGCTAGTTAATAATTCTTTATATTAAACATTCCCTCTGTGCAGTTTATATTAAACATTCCCTCACTGTGCAGTTTCTCTCCCCTAGTGCGACCCATACTGGTACAGGATCTTGAGTAGACATGGAGCTCCCCAAGAGCCAAAGTGAGTGTGAAAGGCCAGGACTGGGCACAGCAAGCAAGGTACATGGTGGGTCAAGTGCAAGGCTGGCAGCTGACAGTGAGTGACTTTGCATGTCGGGCTGTAGATCACTCTCTTGTGTCACCTTAATCCAGGCCTTCCTGTGCCATCTTCTTGTCTTCCTTCGTCCCTTGCTTTCTTCCTTCCTTCCATTTCAAAGAGTAATCTAGCATCCTTATACAATTCTAGTGGGTGCTCAATTAGCACTGAGTCAGGCTGAATTACATTTTATTTCTCAGAATCTTCCTTTAATGTAGTTTAAGAAAATAATTCAGGGACTGGGAATGTGGCTCAGTGGGGGCTGTTTAGCATGGGTAAGGCCCTGGGCTCAATCTCAGCACTACAATAGGGAAGAGAAACCGAGAAAGAGAACATTGGAGTTCAGTGTGGCATTCAAAAAGCAGAATTCAGTCTTGTAGACCCAGGCTCAAACCTGGTCCTACTCTGATTCTAGTCAAGTTACCCACTTCAGGACCTCAGGACCTTGATAATATAAAATAGATGTAATAATAATACTATCTAATAGGATTTTATTAAGGGTAAAATAAGATTATGTACACAAAGGAGGATGTAACTCAATGTTCTCAAATGTTAGTCCATAGTGGTAATGGTGAACTAATATCTGAGTAACAGAAGATGCAAGAAAAACCAAAATCCATGATGTAAAAATTAGTCTAAAGTCATAAAAGTTAAATTTTGCTCCTCCTCTCTCTCTTCATCCCAAGAGCTAATCAAACCCAAAGTAAACAAAATTTAGGAAAGAATGTAAAAAATATGGCAATGGCATTGATCTCCCTTCGCATAAGAGAAGATTGGATTAGAAGAAATATTCCATCTCAATTTTTGTTTCTATTTCCAAAAGTTGAAACTTTATTAAATTCAATTGAATGAGAATGTGCAGTGCCCTTCCGTGTCCCAGACATTACGCCAAGTAGTAAAGATTCAGAAGTAAGATATCCTTGCTCTCCAGCAGCCAGAGCTCTGCAAGTATACAGATAAGCAAACAAACAGAGCAAAGGCTATTTCAAATGAAGGTTATTCTAACTGAGGTGGAGTGCACAGGCTCATAGGACGGAAAGGGCAGAGACTTGGCAAGGCCAGAGACTCCTCCCAGAAGAATAAAAAGGTAGTGTCCATATTGCTGCCACACTGCAAAAGTGGGAAGCGAAGACTAGAAGGCACTGCACACACAATTCAAAAGACTAGAGCAAGATGTGCTCTGTCTGAAACTCACTGTGAGTGTACTCATTCATCTTGAGCTTGTTTTCATCATCTTTTTAAATGCTGTAAATTAGATAGCTTGTCAACAAAAATTTATTTCCCACAATGCTGGAGTCTGTAGGTCCACGATCAGGGGACTGCTACAGTTAAATTATGGTGAGAGACCTCTTCCAGGACTGATTGCCACTTCTCACTGTACCCTCACACAGTAGAAGGAGCAAGCAGGCTCTCTGGCATCTCCTTAATAAAGCATGGATCCCAATCATAGCTTCTCCCATGAGGTGATCTAATCATTTCCCAAAGACCTAACATCTCCTGAGAGGTTAGGGTTTCAATGTACAAATGGGGGGGGGGGGCGGTGGGTACAAGCACTCAATATCAATCTACAACAAAACTACTAATAGAGCCGGGGAACCTCAGTGGTTCCGGCGCCTGTCTTGCAAGCGCAAGGACCCAGGTTCTATCCTAGGTAACCACATACAATACTGGGCATGGAGACTCACCCCAGCAGCAATCAGTACCACATACCACAATGCCGGGCATGGTGGCTTACGCCTGTAAACCAGCACTTGGGAGGCAGAGGCAGGAAGATTGCTGTGATGTGAGTTTGAGGCTGAGCTCAGGGCCAGCCTGAACCACAAAAGCAAGACCCTGTCCCCAAAAAACAAAACAAAACCTACTGATAATGCCAATGATAGCCAGCACTTACTGATTACTTAGCTAGCCTATGCTAGGCATTTTATATGCATCAACTTATTTTTCATGCTCCAAAAACTCTAGAAGGTAAGAATTCTTATCAGAATTTTGCAGATAAAGACAATGGGGTTCTGAGTGATTCAGTAACTTTCAGCCATAATCACAGACCATCATCTTCCCCAAGTGCTGTGTTTGGCCTGTTGATTTTGTCATATTTCCAGGAATCTGTTTTTTACATGTATACAAAATTTCACATGACCCAAAGATCATTTCTACAACTGAGCAAATATGACCTCAATTCCTCCATAAAATACTAGCTATTATACAGGACAAATTCCACCAGCTTTTATTCAAAACTGAAAATTATATTTCAACAGAAATATAGATGCGCTATCTAAACCAAACAGACTTCTTATATTATGTCTCTAAAACTGTTCCATCACATCATTATTACTGCTACAAGGACTAACACAAGAAAATGTTCTTGGAATTTATATCATCCTTTGCCCCACATGTAGAACTCCTGGCACAGATCCTGAAACAATGGGAAATCACCAAATCTTAGTTCTTTTCTCCTTCCTTTTTTTCAGTGCAAGTTTTAGATATGAAACAGTGAACTCTACAGGAGCGCAGGAGACAACCATCGGAAAGTACACAACCTAAAAGCAACAGGAGAGATGATGACACGCTTGTCCCCTAAGGCCTCGTCCATGGCTGCCCTCTCCACACTACCTCTTGAAAAATGTCATTTATTACCAGTATGGTTTTGCATAGTTGGCCCAGTTAGTTGACCATGGACTTTGCCTATGAGAAAGGTCATTCACAGTCGATACAATGCTGTCTATAATCTCCATAATCAAGCCTAGTGTGTGTGTTAGAGATAAGGTGCTAAGCGTAATCACGAGGCAGGGCTGTAAAATATAAAACTAGGATAGGGAAAATAGTCTACCTAAAGTGGGAGCACCAGCACAACTTTGTGACCAGCCTCAGGGAATGCTTTGAGGCAGCAAATGGAGGCAAACAGGGGACATGTCCTTATGACTTAACAGTTTAGATTCTGATACTCCAAACAACATTTATGACATGATGTCCATATGAAGCAGTAATAATGAGATAAAGAGATTACTGTATGCTTTGTCTGAAACACAGAAAGTAATCAATAATGAAGAGCTGCCCCTACTATTATCATTAAGACTTTGCTCTTTATCGCTACAACTGCTGTTTGTTAAAGGTATTACCCAGGTATAGTGTGTCCATATGTACAAGGGGCTCTGAGGCAGATGTTGTAGTAGGCAGAAAACTAGCCTTCCTGATATACACATCTAAGTCAGGTAGAAATATTGTAGGAGTCAGTGGAGAGGATGAGAATGCACTGAAACTGTGACTGGAGAGCTCATTTAAATAAGCGTAAAGTCACTCTGGCCAGAGTTGCACACTTCCCTAAGAAATGAACAGAAGTTTGAGATTATTAATGTCACCCTTTTTGGCCTTTCCTGTATAGATAACCCGTTATCTCATTAGGGGTATACCATCCTCTTCCACCCCCAAGACTAAAACTAAGACTACAGACTGTCAACTGCAGTTAATGATGTCATTCATTTACCTTGTTACTATTATTAGGTCAGTATACTTACATTTTTGTGTGTGTGTGTGGTACTGAGATCAAACTCAGGACCTTGCGCTTGCCAGGGAGCCACAGTGCCACTGAGCTACCTCCCTGGCCCTGTACTTATTATAATTTTTACCTATGTTGTATCCACTCCTCATGACTTTGCTCTATAAAACTTCCTTTGAGAAGTGGGCTTGATGGCAACCCATTCAGGACCCTTCCTGGCTTTTAGGCACTATTCTTATTAGTAACTCCTATTCCCTATTTCTATTTAACATTCCTGTTTTTCAATCTATTCCCCAATAAATGTTCCTACTCTTGGGAAAATGGCTCCATAGAATTCGCTCTTCGACTGTGGGACACAAAATGGGTGTATCTGACATCTAGTAGATAGGTTTGAGTATTACCTCTACTCCCCCTATATCATGTGGATGTCCCAAGCTAGTCTATGAAACACAAGCAAACTCTTACTGCTTGGAGGGCTGAGGATTTAGTTCAGCAGCTCCATGCCTACCTCTCAAGCACAAGGTCCTGAGTTCAATCCCTAGTACCACCAAAAAAAAAAAATTAACTGGACTATGGGATTTCAATAGCAATATACTGATAAACTAGGTATGTGTGAAGGAGAGATTTCTAATCACAGTGGACCCTTGACTTATAAATTTGGTTTGCTCACAAGGGTCGGTTGTAACTCACATGAGTTAGTGGAAGGCTCAGGCTCCTCTCTACAGCCCTCGGTCTTCCTCCTTATACAGGCACCTCTCAGGGCCTTGAGGGAGACATGGGCCTAGGATTTCTCAGTGAACCCCACCCAGGAAAGGGTATTTTAATTAACGTTCTCTCCAGACCTCTTTAAGGGTTAAATCTCTATCTGAGCTCATCTAGAAGCACACGTAGCATTTGGGTTATAACTCAAAGAGTTTGGTCATAAATTAAAACTAAAATTGCAGTCAAAAACCAAGTTGTTCGTATGTCAAGCCAGTCACAACTCAAAAGCCCACTGTGTAAATATGCCAATCGTGGCCCAGTTTTAAAGCCTTACCATCTAGCTCCCAAACTCCTTCCTATTTCACATGGGCTCTCTCAAGCCAATAAGACCCAGCTCCAACCCACCCTGGTACAGTACTTTAAATTATGAATAAAATGGCTCTAACACTACAATGAACATAATTTAATTTCTCCTTGATAATTCTGAAGGGTACTTCATGGTATTGTAGCTCCTGAGAGTCAACGTGGAGAACATTAATTATTGCTGCACTGTGAACGTGCAGACTTGCTGATCAACAGCACGGAGGGAAAGTCTGCAACATGGAAGGATGAAAACAAAGCAGCAGGAGCTGAAAGTCCTAGCAGCAACTGTCGGTCGTATGCTTTCCTTCCCCGGGGAGCTCTGGAAGGAACTCAGACAGGTGACCCCTATGGAATAAATGGTTATGGTGATGACAGAAATCTTAATCACTTTCCTCCAGTAAGTGAGGCTCTGTAATTCTGTAAGTCAACTGGACTTTCACCTTAAGGAAAACAGACGGAAGTCTTCTCGCAGTCAGGAATAAATGGAGTATATAAAATTCCATCTTTCCCTTCAGCCTCATGCCACTGCCTTCTGAACACCATTCCAGCTGTATTTAGCTGGGCCTTGGGAAATATTCCTAGTTCCTAGGAGGAATGTTAACTAAACCATATGACATCTCTGGCAGGAGTCACAATTTCACACAAAAATTTTCTTGTAAAAACTTCACATATTGCCTCCCTGGGTAGAGTAAGTGTCTACAGAGGAAGCTTGGGCCTTTGATGGCAATGCAGTTGAATGAAAGTGCGAGCTGAGTGCTAAACCAGGCAGTCTTTGTTCCTCCAAGAAGTCTTCAGGTCGTCTTTGATGGGGGAAGGCATGACAGACAGAGGTGCTTCTAGATTTTTTTCTTTCTCTTATTAAATCAAATCAATTCATCAGTAAAATCAATAAGCCAGGGCTGGTGATTTAGCTCAGTGGTTCCAGCGCATGCCTTGCAGGTGCAAGGGCCTGAGTTAAATACCTGGTAACCACATACAACAATGCTGTGTGTGGAGACTCACACCCACCTGCAATCAGAACCACACACCACAGTGCTGAGCATGGTGGCTCATGCCTGTGATCCCAGCACTTGGGAGGCAGAGGCAGGAGGATTGCTGTGAGTTCAAAGCTCAGCTCAGGGCCAGCCTGAACTACAAATGCAAAACCCTGTCTCAAAAAAAAAAAAAAAAATCAATAAGCCAATATGGTTACTACACCAGCAACTCAGTCATGTTCCCCACAGCCAAAACACTAGAGTATTTGCTTTTCCCATGCAGTTGGGGATAGAGTCAGTAGTCACTGGAGAGGATTAACAGAATCTAGTGGTTATGTGATTTATTCCTAAAATACATTGACTGTGAAAATCAATACTCTTCAATTTCAAAATATGCCATATAGGGCCAGTGGTTCTAGTGCCTGTCTCACAAGTGCAAGGGCCCAGGTTCGATCCCCTGGTAACCACCTAAAATACTGGGCATGGAGACTCATGCTCAGCAGCAGTCATTACTACATACCACAATGTGTGATGTGATGGCTCACGCCTGTAATCCCAGCACTTGGGGGAAAGAGGCAGGAGGACTGCTATGATGTGAGTTTGAGGCTGAGCTCAGGGCCAGCCTGAACTACAAAGCAAGACCCTGTCTCAAAAAAAAAAAAAAATGCCATATACATATACACATCCATATATGTAAATGAACTTACAGAAACAAAAACAAAACCAGTTATTAGACATTTTGTAGCAGAGAAAAACAAAACTATTTCCACACTGAATGTGGTTATTTGCCTGTCTCGGATGGATGTGGCACAGGCCCCTCACACCGCCACACACAGAAGGGCCAGGGTTCAAATCACCACCTCGTGCTGGACCTCAGTGTGTAACAATGCAGAGAAGATGTTCAGAGCACAGAAGGTGATCACCACAATGACCACACAGTACTGAAAGGCTTGGTAGCCCCTGCTGCAAGCGGCATGCTCGCTGCCTAGAGGAAGGTGAAGGTCAGAGCCCAGGGCTGAGGGACTGGAGCTCTGAGCCTCCAGTCCCCAGAGGGGCGCTCAAGGGAGACAGGGAGGTAGTTCAAGTCCCGTAACTGTTCCCTAGGCCTTGTTGTGTAAAAATGGACTATTGCTATAGTTTGAAATAGCAAAACCAATAGCCATTCTTGCTACTGTCTTAACTGTTTTATTTGTGTCATTATGTATCCCTTACAGAGAACTGTGAGAAAACCTTTGCAATACACCTTTTCATGAACCCAAAATTACTTCCATTCCTTTACTGCAAGGCTGTGAGAACCTAAATACCTGCTCATAAAAATAGAATAAGCATTTCCCACCAGTGAGTATGAGAGCCCCTAAAAAAACTATAATAATAAGGTGTCAAATATATTTTTGGAAGAAAAAAGAAACAGTATAAAGAAATAATCCACAAAGATAATGCACTACTGGCATTATCTTAAATTTGGAAAATTAATTTCAACTCCTCCCCCAAGAATTCCATAGCATGTTGTATTTTTGGACAAAATCATTAATAAGAAGTAAGACAGATGAACGATAGAAGCAGAAAAAAGGGCAAAAACTAGAAAAAAAGAATAATTTTGTAATACCCTCAGTACCAAAGGAACAAACCTGAATAGTAAGAAGCACATGGGTTTGGATCAAGACCTGAACTGATTCTCGACCTCATTGGTCTGTTACAAGCAGTACAATAATGTTAGGCAATTCACCAACTTCTTTGAGTCTTGTCTTCATTTCTTTCTTTTCTTTCCATTGGTATACATTTGTAATACATAACATTTATTTTTTTATCTGGGGCAATAGTATATATGTATATCATATCTTGATCATTTTTATCCGTTTTTATTTCTTAAGTGGGATAATTATGCCTAATTGATCAGGCTTTTTTTTTTTTTTTTTTTTTTTACAAGACAGTAGAAGCTCCGCATCTGTAATTATCCACCAGGCAGGAAGGGCCCCTGTGTGGGCTTGGGTAAGGCTGGAGGAGTGGACACGACTTCCGCAGCCTGTGCCTGAGCGGTGAGAATGCCGGGTAGGTGGCGTGCGAAGGCTCCCCGTGTCACTTACACACTTTCATCACCACGGGGGAGTTTCTCGGCTGTGCTGAAGTCTCGCTGGGATGGTTTGCATCACACACATTCCTAGGGGGGTGGAGGAAGCACGAGCTTCTCCTCCCAACCTGCCCTCAGCCAACTCGGTGCCAGATTCCCTCTGCTTCACCCCGCAGGAAACCATCTAAGGAGATGGCGCCGCATGATAGTGGGAGGCCTTGCAGCTGCGGGCCCTGTGGGGTTTTATTATCGACTCCGCTTATTCTGTAGCGAAGTGAAGAGCAGTTTACGGTTAAAGGGCACCACTTTTTTTTTTTTTTAATACAGAGTTTCACTTTGTAGTTCAGAATGGCCGTGAGCTCCCGATGTAGCCCAGGCTAGCCTCTAACTCACAGCAAATCCTCCTGCTTCTGCTTCCCTTCTGCTGGGATTACAGGTGTGAGTCACCACGCCCAGCACTGTGGTATGTGGTACCAGGGATCAAACTCGGGACCTTGTGCTCGCCAGGCAATGCTGGAAACACTGAGCTAAATCCCTGCCCCAGGGGCACCGATTTTTGAAGAGAAAAAAAAATAAAATTTTTCTTTTTAAAATAGGTTCCAGCTCGATAGTCTCTGTTGGCCTCAAACTTTTAATCCTCCTGACTCAGCTCCTGCAGTCCTGGGGTTACATGCATGCACGAGCACGTCAGCCAACAGCCTTGTTTCCAACCCTGCCGCTGCTTTGTGGTCCCTCTAAGCCTCAATTTCCTAAACTATAAAAAGTGATCATAACTGCATTTACCTCATGAGTATCATGAGGAGAATTAATAGACACCATGCACTGAGTACATCGCCATGCCAAGTATAATTCCAAGTATAAATTAGCTCATTTCTTACCTCAATTCTATAAAGTCCTATTACTCTCATTTTATAGATGTGAAAATGAAACGTAGTTTTCATTGCTTGACCACCATTCCTTGGCCATGGGTCCATGTTGTCAATTTCTATGCAACCTCAGCACTCTGGAAGTAAAGGAATGCTGCCTGGGCGGCTCAGCACACAGTTTGTGGTAATTAGAAACTAATCTAGGGCCAGGAATTTAGCTCAGTAGTTCCAGCGCCTGCCTTGCAAGTGCAAGGACCCGGGTTCAATCCCCATTGACCACATACAACAATGCTGAGTTTGGAAAATGATACCCACCAGCACTCAGTACCACATTCCACAGTGCTGGGCATGGTGGCTCACGCCTGTAATCCCAGCACTCAGGAGGCAGAGGAGGAGGATTGCTGTGAGTTCCAGGCTTGCTTGGGCTACATAGTGATCTTAGGTCCAGCCTGAACTACAAAACGAGACCCTGACTCAAAAAAAAAAAAAAAAAGAAAGAAAGAAAAGAAAAAAGAAACTAGTCTATACTGGGTAGCTATGGTAGGATATAACTATCATGCATCTGAGATTTCTTAGTGAATTCCCTCTTTGGTTCCACTGGAATACTTGCTGGCTCTCTTCGTAGAATTTGTAGTTTGTTGCATCACTGATAAGGTCTTAGATCTTTTTGGAGCCATTCAGACTGAATTCTGTCAAACTGTTGGAAATTTCAGGGTACAGTCAGGCAGGTTAGTCAACAGGACTTGCAGTAATTGTTCACTTTTCACCTTTTCGGTACCTCGGTACTTCATCTCAACACAACACTAACAGATACATTTCAAAGCAACTCACTTGAGAACAGTATGTCTTGCCAAAAATGTGGCCTTTGTTTAAGTTAATAAATTTACCTATGGATATTTGTCTAGATGAGTTATAAACTTAGCCATGTAACTTGAATGGAGTTCTTTTATGTTAACATTGTGTGGGAGGAAGAGGGGAATTAAGACCAAAAAAAAAAAAAAAGAAAAAGAAAAAGCTTAAGGATTAACAGCAAAATCCTGCAAATGTCTTAAATGAAAAAGAAAATCAGATGACAGAAATAGGATCTATTAAGAAAGATGTAAGTGCATTCTTAACGGATATATCTTTATTACCATTTAATTCATGTCTTATAGATTTCTGCAAAACCAAGACTTCAGAAGAATCATAAAATGATTCCACTCTGCATGTTTGCAGAGGCAAGAACAAGAGTTTATCTGGTGGCATTACTACTACCCGATGGGCCAGAGATTTTTAACATCAGCCTTGCTTCCAGCCGTGCAAGACTGGGCACATGGCTTAACCAATCTGAGCAAACATCTTCTCATAACTAAAACTGCAGGAACAGCCTCATCTAAGACATTCACTGCGAAGATTAAAATATTTCAATGTATATGTATATACAGCAAAAGGAAAATGATGTAAAAAATGGGGAGAATAAGGAACCTTTGCATATTGCTGGTGGGAATATAAATTAATACAGCCATCAGTGGAAAGCACTAAAGAAGTTCCTCAAAAACATTAAAAATAGGACTACATTTTGATCCAGTGCTCCCATATTTAGTGTCTATCTAAAGGAAATGAAATCAGGATCTTGAAAAAATTGTCTGCACTCATATTTTCATTGTGGAATTATTCATAATAGCCAAGATTTTTAAAAAATGACTGAAGTGTTCATCAACAAATGAATTCATAAAGAAAATGTGCTTCATATGCAAAACGATGTATTAGCCCAACTTTAAAAAGAAGGAAGCTCTTTTTAGCAGTTCTTTTGCAGCAACATGAATGGGCTTGGAGAACATTTGTTAAGCAAAATAAGCCTGATATAGAAAACAAGTAGTGTGTGATCTCACTTACATGCAGAATCTAAACTAGTCAAATTCATAGCAGAGAGTAGAATATTGGTTGTCAGGAGCTGAATGAGGATGGAAAGGAGATGATGGTAAATAGAGTGCAAAGTTTAAGATATGCAAGATGAAAAATTATAGAGAACTATTATACAACAAACTGACTTGCTAAAGATACTGTATTGTATTACACTGCATCTTTGAAATTTGCTAAGAGGGTAGACCTCTTAGTGCTTTTAGTACAAAGAGAAAAAAGCAGGAAAGAAAGACAGACAAAGAAAGAAAGAAGGAAAGATTGGTTATTTGATTGGTTTCTTTCAATAAATTTCCAGGACCTAAACGAGATATATGATGAAGCATTTCTAAGAGTAATGAGATATTTTTAATTAGCATCATCTATGTCTATATTTATTACTCACCTGAGTGGAAGAAATCCTAGAATGAAGAATTAAACTTTTTAACATGGCTTTATCCATTTTTGACTACTATAAGTATACCACAGCCTGGGTAACTACTAAACAAAAAGGGTTTATTTGGCCTGTGGTTTTGAAGGCTGAGCAGTCAAGAATATAGCACAGTGTCTACTGGGGGTTCTCTTGCGGCCTGATTCCACAGTGGAAAGTGCTGAGCCCTGTGTGTAAGTCCGCTCCCCCAATAAAAGCCTTAACCCACTCACGAGGAGGAGGCCCCATGACCTACTCACCTCTCAAAGGTCCCTCCTCTTAATTCCATCACAGTGGCAATTAAATTTCAACAGAGGGGCCATTCGGACCCTACATAATGGTTGAACAAAATTAATGGAGTAGATTATCCTATCAATTCAGGGGAACAGAAAATATCATGGTTCAAAGCTCTCCTTGCTCTGTCTATGGGTTCAATTTATTGCTTTAGCCCTCTAATTTGTCTCAGTTAAGGAGTCATGGCTATTCTATTTCCTGTTTTGTCCAGGAACTAGAACTATATATTACAATATAGGGACAATTGGATTAAGAAAATCACTTTTGTACAAATGGAGTTCATTTACAGCTAGTTACTCAAATATTCATTGACAGCATAATAAAAATTTAGCACCTTCATTTAATTAAATACCCTAGTTTACTATCCTCTGGAAGTCATTACAAATATTTGGAAACTGCTCTTTCATGATTTTAAAATAGCATCTAAGATTGAGAAAGCAATTTATTAAGAAGTAACTTGCTGATCTGAAAGTGCTGATGTGATTTTGAAATGAATTCAGGATGAATTTAACTCAGTGAGTCTCATATGCATAGATCTGGGAAATAAGGAGCTTACCACAGGATTTTTCACTGCCACTGCCAGATAGTAAATGAAGATAAATTGCAGAAATCAGGAAAGCCTGGTGTGATTAAAGGGAACCTTCCCACAAACTGAACTTAACTTGAAAAACAAATAAATGGAAGATTAAACAATGCAATCTAAGTAATATTACTAGTTCCCCTATGATTAAAGCCTCACAAACACCATGAGTCAAAATGTAAATATATACTAGTTATGGTGGACCTCACTGGACTCATACCTTGGTAAGACATAGCTACATCATGTTTTCCATTGAAAAGATCTTTTGGGGAAGTGAAACTTACCATCTTTCATGCATGTGATGTATTGTTCATAATAAGCAAACCCTTATGATAGGAAAAAGCAGTCTTAACATATTCTAATGGGCTTTCTACATTTTGAAAAACACATTCATAATATATAATATCCCTGTGTATTTTGTACTTAATTCACAAAATGTGCAAGAATTTTCCACTGTATCCTTAGCTTTGAGGTACACATTTTTACATGCCTTCCTCATTCTGAGCCGGCAGATTTACTAATGTACTAGTCCAAACATATAAGTGGGAGCTCCTTCAAATAGCTATACCAGAAGCATGTGGTATAAATTAGAGAAATAGAAGTATGGAATTAGCTAATAATAGTAAGGCTAATGTTTATTCAGTGCTTGTTATTTGCCAGACACTGTACTAAGCACTGTAGCAGAATTATTTAATCAGCAATCCAAATAGGACAAAAATCCCAGAATCCTAGATTATAAGGATGGAGGGACTTGAATCCTAATAGTTGATAAAGAATTATATCCATAACTGGGAATAAAAGATTTTCCTAAATGATTTCTTGGAAATTTATAAAACTAAAGTTTTCCTAAAATTAACTTTTTATCTATACAAGTTAATGATATGTTATATGCAGTCATATTTTAAGAGATTTCTATACTTTACTAACCATTCCTGTCAGCTTTTATATGAAGTTTCCAGCTGAAGACAAAACAGTAAACCTCCCTTCCAAACCTGAAGCTTTCACTAAACTATCCCATTATGAGAAATCTACCGCCAACTCCGGAAGATCTTCCATGATTTAGGCCATTTGTTCTGAGCCTCGTCTTTTCCTGTTTGTTTGTTCTTCTTACTATTTCCTGTTTGTTTGTTCTTATTATTGACACATGTTAATTGTACAAATTAATGACATTCGCTGTGGTACTTCCATACTGCATATATTGTGTGTTATCTTGTATTTTCTTCTGACCTTGTGGCCACTGCCCCACACTCAGGTCTTACCTACTACTGGGCTCCACTCCCTGAGGACACACTTCGAATGACAACTCCACCCTGGAAAACCATTCATCCCCCTGAGAAAGTCATCAAATCACAGTAAACATGAAGTACAATAAGCCATCCTCTAGGTAGGAGGAATGGAGGTTCAAAGGAGGAAACAATTAGTTCTATAGAAATGAAAGGAACATCCTGGAAGACTTTATGGAAGCATTCAAATAGTTCCTCGATTTATTTATTCTACTGTTTGATTTAAAATATGAATTTCCTTTGGAAAGGAACAGAGTTATACAGTGATGTCATTTAATGATGAGGATATGTTTGGAAAGGTGCGTAGTAAGTGGTTTTGCTGTTGTCATCAGAAAGTGTACTTGCGCAAACCTAGGGAACATAGGTCAGTCCTCTTGATACAGTCAGGACATATGGTAAAGCAGGGCATGGTGGCACACGCCTGTAATCCCAGAGTCAGGAAGGCTGAAGCAGGAGGATCAAAGTTCCATTTATTGAGATCCTGTCTCAAAATGAAACCACTGAGGATGTAGTTCAGGGATTAGACCCAGAATTCAACCCTCAGTGCTCAAAAAACTAAAAAATAAAGAGAAAGAGATGCAGTAAACTAAGTGTCTATGCTGCTGCCGGTATAATACAGTATATGGTTTTTACATTAATTTCAGTGTAAGCAGAAACAGTACACTAAAATAATCACTAAAAGTGTGGTATAGTAAATACATAAACCAGCAATGTAATCATCATCGTCACTATCAGTTACTGTGTACTGTCCAAAATGTACACCCTATACTCTTACTGACAGCAGTGTCACCAGCGTCACCTTAAACATGTGAGTAAAGTATTATCAGGGCTACGGCTGGCATCACTAGGTGAAAGGGGTTTTTTGGTTTCATTATAACTTCCTGAGGCCACTGGCACTGATCAGCCCATTGCTGACTGAAATATCACTGCACAGGACATGACACTGTGCCTGATTTGCCTTGTATTCCAGACCATTTTACTTCCTGTTACAGACACTGTTTCTCCTACCACTTATCCTAACTTACTGTTTCTTCTTTTTTCAACTAGCAAAATAAAAATTATTTTCAAAAGACGTGTATCTAGGTGTATAATTCTCACAAGGAGACATACACAACTTTGCCTCCCCTGCATTGTTTGTAAGAGGAAAATAGTAATATTTTAAAGATATATCAATAAGCGAATGGATGAATTGTGACCTTTTATTTTTATTAGTTGCTGTGCTATACTGGCAACACGGCCAACAGGGCTAAGCCCATACTTGGTGTCAGACATCAAAATGGGATGAGAGGTTTGGGCTGTCATAAGAAATACAATGGAAAAGACAAGATGATTAAAGACAGAAAAGTTCTATCTTGTGGGTAGATGGAAGAACTATATTATCATGTACAATTTCTTATGTCATCTTAGTGCATTTGGTTAACTACAGTATAAGACAGTAAGAATATAGATTTCTGTTTCATTTCCCCCAAACAGAACCCTAAAACACTGCACTGTATGCAGAAGTTGTTCAATAAATTCAGTAGTGAATTTCAGGAGATGCTGATCTCAGCAGGACTTGAATTGATTTGAAAGCAATCAGATGATGAATCACATTCGTACGAAGGAAGCACATGGTGACCAAAGACAAAATCCTGCTATTATGCTTCTCTCCTTGTCTTTACCAGGCACTTATTATTGAGGATCCTTGTTGTGACTAATTTTCCATATAAGCCCTGCTCTTTAGTTATTTACCTTTTATTGTCACTTTAATTGCTTCGTCTGAAATGATACTGGAAGATAGTAGACAACAAAGCCAAGAAAAATTACGAGATTGGACCTCATTGGATTCATTGTCTAAAATATTACCAACCAGTCCTAAGTGTCACAAACGTCCATGTTGTCACAGAGAAGAACTGTATTCACAGTTACTTACTTCTTTTTTTTTTTTTTTTTTTTTTGCTTAAAAATGAAGGAAATGAACACAATACAGCTAAGGCCCAAATGAATAGTAATTGTTTGGAAAAGATCACCCTCCGCTGTAGCACCTAGACAATATTTCAATACAGGTAGAATCACAAGAACATCAGAGTCCCTGAGAAGAGGTACTAACCCCTGTCCTGAGGGCATACAGGAACTGCAATAGGTGCAGCAGCTCTTTCCTATAAGGGCAGCCAGGCACTCAAGAGTCCTCATTGCCTTGCAAGGGCATGGCATAGGGCTCAGAGAAAAGAAAGAAATTGAACTTACCCTGACTCACTAAGCTCTTGAGATGTCACACAAGGTCACCGTGCTTGAGAGAGTAAATGAAGCTTGTTTTTTCCTAAGCTTTCTCATTACTAAACTAAAGGTCCAAAACGTGACACCCATGAGTACTTTTTTTTTTTTTAAGACTGTGTTGTGGCTTAGTCTTGGTTCAAACAGAAGTAGACAGATGTTTCAATGTCAGAATGATAGCAAGAAAATCTAGTGCCAAATAT
Source organism: Petromus typicus (assembly GCA_004026965.1). Classification (NCBI taxonomy): domain Eukaryota; kingdom Metazoa; phylum Chordata; class Mammalia; order Rodentia; family Petromuridae; genus Petromus; species Petromus typicus. The sequence continues at coordinate 17,779 of PVIR01004847.1, read as the reverse complement.
AAAACCTAAAAAGTGAGAACCAAAACTTAGCAGGAACATAAGTAGCACATGTGACACCAACATCTTTGGTCATCTCATATGGAATATATTTATTAGAGGTAGAGGTTCATGTTAGGGCTATCATAAGTGACAGTTTAAAAAAAAAAGAAGAGAAAATCTTACCAAGATAAGAGCAGCAGAAAAAAAAAAATTTCTAGCATACTACTAAAGTGTATCTACTGAGAAATCCTTCAGCCTACAAGGTGGAGACTTCTGGACCAGCTTGGACTACAGAGACCCTGTCCCAAAGAAAAAAAGAACTGTATTAAACAAGCTTAATATTTTAAAAAATGTATTTCAGCACATATAAAGAAAATATCTTCTTGCAATCATTTTTGCATAAAGAATAAACTAGTTTTTTTTTTTTTAAAAAACCTTCTTTGGAAAAATTTAACATGTGATTTAGAAGTAAAATTCAGTTACATGTTTATATTCCTTCACAGATGATTGATTTTATCAGGGTTTAGTAGGATTGAAATTAAAGTATTTATTATTTAGTCACACCAGACCCTCTGAGGAGCATGCTTCAATTGAAGTTTTATAATTTTTAAACAAAAATACTGCTTTAGATTTGTTATACAGGTATCTAAATTTGCTACATCATACTGCAAACCATATGTGTTACATCACACTGTAATAAATTATTGCCTCTAAACCAACAGGAAATAACACAAAAAAGCAAAGAAACAATGTGATTCATTTTTAATGAAGTGTTGGTTTTTATGTAGCATTTTATTTCTACAGAAAACAAAAAGAGCTCCAACATACATATGTGGATGCACATCAAACATGTGGAATACCTGTATCATATTATTCTGCATGTGCAGGCATTCAAAAATAAATGTACATATAAGAAATATAACTTTTAAGCTCCATCACAAATACATTGCTCTTGTTTCTCACAGTTACTATTTTAAAATTTTTTATCTTGATTTTAAATGATCTCACCACAAAGTATATTAGGTAATGGACATATAACGAGCCTGAGCTGCTCATCCCACAAGATATGCATGTATTAAAACAGCGTATCGCTCCCTACAAATATAGTTATTTTTAATTAAAAATAAAATAAAATATTTAAAATCTACATCTTAAAACCTGAACTTTAAAACCATTATGCAAAGTCTTTACTACATATTATCTGTACCTGATTATGGGTCTATACCTATTTTTTTGGTATGTAGTATTAATTTTCCAACTAAAGGTGGATTTTCTTTAAATTTTAACAAATCACAAAAGTGAGCACGTATATTAGCTTCTCTGAAGCTTCTCAGACAAGTCAAAGAAACAATAAGTAAATTGATTTTTTAAATCTACAGCCCTAAAATGAGCTCTTCAAAATTAGGCTCTTCTTAGGGATTAATCTCGCAAATTTCTATGCTATGACTGATCCTTTTATCGTGCTTATTAAAATTGTCCAAATGTGTGACAGTCCAATCATTTTCAGTCCTTCAAGTTATTTACAATAAAATTAGAAACTCGCTTCTGCTTTTTCTTTTTATTTTTCAAATTAAGAAACTTTTATTAGGTTTTTGCCCACCTCTTCCTTCTCTTCACATCTGCAGAGCCCAGCACTTGGAATCTGCTCCTTCAGACAAGTGTATCTCGTCTCATACACAGCCAGGGGCCTGCCAACACTCTCCTGGTCTGCTGTTCTTTCAAAACACGACTCAGGGCACAGCTGTTCACATTTATTATAGTCATTGACTAGTTTTTCAATTTTCAAGATGAATAAACTTTCAGGTTGATTATATTTAAATTACAGAATCATGGTTATAAGCAACAGCCTATCCCATTTTATCTCAGAGATTAAGTGATTTGCACAACATCACAAAGCTCAGTAAATCAAAGGATTGCAACCAGAATCAAGGCCCCATCCCCAAGTGAGTCAACCTGAGAGTGTGCACTGTAAGATGAATACAGATGATAGTGCTGCATTCTCCTCTGATGGGAAAATAAGGATCAGCTCTCTAAAATATCCTTCAGCAGCACAGGGTGTTGCTATTCCACCTCTGTTCTAAGTGAATAGGAATTTGCAGATGAAATAAACAAAGCCAAATTTTAAAGAAGGGAATAAGGCAAATGCAGGAGAAGCTCAGGAGATACATGTGCTAAAAAAAAAGAGTGTGCCTCTACTTATCTTGAAATACCTCATATACATTTTTTCCACTTGAGAAGTCAAGCTAAATTTGATTAAGCACATGTCTACATATCACATGAGCCCACCACTACTACAGAAGAAAGTGGAAACCCAAATAAATCCACATATTTCATGGTGTGAATCAGTTTCTTTCCAAAAGACACTTTCTTTGAAAAGGCATAAATTTGGAATTTGCCTTTTGGATAATGCTTCTTTTTAATTTTCAAACATAATTGTGATGTAATTGATCTAATCTGCATTTCAAAGCTTCTGAAGCCGAGCTTACCACCAAGACTAAGTCCTTTTATGGACCCAAATATGGAACACTATTGAGTAATTCAATAAGCTTTTGTTCTCTTCCTCAAATATTTGCATGAATTATTCAGCCTTTCCATGGATCGAGCTTTGAAATATTCAAATTCCTCAAACTATTTCATTATTTAAGATTCATATTTATTAAATCCTGTAGGCTGTGCTTTTCCCATGAAAGTGCAGATTTGGTTGAATTATGGTTTCTTCCATAGAGAGCCTACACAGAGCCCAGTCTCAGGTGATAGAAGGCGCGCGAAGATAAGCAAAACAATCTTCAGAAATTTTATACCTAACGGGAAATCAAAACCATACAATTCTTGTAAACTACTCGTTACAGTTTCCAAAGAAAAAGAGAGATTTTCCATCCAGGGACTAAAAGAATGTCTTGAGAGAAGCTGGCATCTCAGATGGGCCCCGAGAGATTAACAGAAATTTGACAAGAAGGGGAACAGTGAAATAGGGCCTGAGATCTCACCTTCACTCAAGCTTCTTTGCTCCATTTTAAACCCCTTTACAAATGACAGCCCAGGCAGTCACCTTCTGGTTGTGACGCTGGACTTCCCAATCTCAGCCTTGGTTTCACCCCTCTTCCTGATAAACACATCTTGACAATCGCAGCAGCCCCTTTTCTGAGGGCTTCCCCACCACACCTTCCTCATGAGGATTATTGCATGCAGCTGTTAAAAGCATCGAAGCAACATTGAGGACACGGCACAGAGTGGCAATGGCAGTCTCATAAAAACTCACAATTCATACTCATTCCTCCTGTCCCTTAAGTCTTGCTTGGTGAAAATGTCACCCACTTCCAGAAAGGTGGCTAGATGTGGATCTGTAACCCCCCACCTCCACTTATAATGCTTCTGTGATACCCGCAGGCTTATTCCCTAATTTAGTGCATAATGCTTTCCTGTGCGGCCTCAGCTCTCTGCTCTGGCCAGCTCAGAGTAGCTCTTTTTAGACTCTCCCACCACACCCACACACAGACGCACCCACAAACTCGTGCATTTCACTTGCCTCACTTGTGCTTCCTTCTCTATCTCAAATACAACCTTAGTCATCCTCTAAGTCTCAGTTCAAACATATGATTTCCTTTGAAAGTATGTTTTTTCTTTGTAATATAAATCAAGCTAGGCTTTCTGCACTGAACCCATTATTCTGATCAGCACAAATATATTAGTTTAAAGGTTTGCCCATTTAATGAAAAATTCTTCCTCAATAGTAGCAAAGGAGAAGGCAGGGGAAAAGTATGAATACATATAAATTAAGATTATTTGGAAAGGGGGGGTGGAGGGACTCAAGTTATAAATTTCAAACACAAACACATCAAAATATTACCATATTTAACTGCCTTACTTCCCTGGGAGAGTAAAAAAATGGTCCAAAGAGGAATAATAAGGGATTATAGCAGATATGTGAGCAATAAAATGGCAGGAAATTAAATTTAAGAGGATCAACAGGATGTGTATTTAACTAGTTCTAGAGACAACAGGAGGAAGCAAGGGAAGCTGTGATGTGAGCCTTCCACCTGAGGGAAAGATGCTATCCATGACGGCGTCGGAAAGGTTCATTGGGCAGGGCACTTGACAGGACAGCACAAGTGGAATGTACCACAAGCAGATGTGTAACTATCATGGGAGGCGTTACTGAAGTCATGATAATGCATAAAGTAAAAGAAAAGAGAAGGTATAACCAGAGATCAATGGACTTTCCACGTGGGACACGCACAGTTACAAAGGGGTAGGAGGAAGCCAAAAGTTTTAAAAAGCAAAGGAAGAGTCTAAAGAGTCTGAGCTTGTGGGTGTGTCTGTGTGTGAGTGTGCTCGAAAAGTGTAAAGTGAGCCCCTGGGGGCCAGCAAGAGCGGAGAGCGGAGACCGGACGGAAAACCATTTTGTGTCAAGTTACAATCGTGAGCCTAGACGAGGTAGCATCTCGACATCACTGGATGCTGCAGGAGAGTGAAGGAAAATGACAGGATCTACTGCCTTTGCTGACTGGGAAATAGCAGTGATGACGTGAGAGAGAAAGGTGATAAAATTTCCAAGAGAAAGGTGAGAAAGAAACTGGGATGGTAAACAGTAAAGAAACAAATGGGAATGGACTTCCAGCGAAGATGGTGCCCAAGGGACCACCATAACCCAAAATAATGGTGATAACAGATAAAACATAAAACAGTAGAATCTAGGGTATGTTCACACTCAAAAGTATCTCTGGAGCCCAGAAATGGAAAAGAAACAATATGGTAAGTGGGCTGAAGATGTAGACCTGCTGAATTTTGCCAAAAGTAAACAGAGGCATTCAAAGGTTGAACTCATAAAAAGTACTAGGAGTTACACATCCCCCAAGTGAGGCAGAAGACTCACATGAAGTCAAGGGTCGGGATAAGCTCTCCCAGGAAAGGAGGTTTCTAGGTCTACGGACTTGCACACATCTGCATATCCAGGAAGGCAGAAGAATCCAAAATATGACCCTGAAGAAAGAACCCAACTTAACATAAATATAGAATAGAATCTGGGTCTCACGTAGTCCCAGAAAATAGATGGAAACAATTTTAGAAGTATTAGACAGGGAAGGTTAAGGCTGGGGTGACAGAAGGAAGGAGGAAGAGAGAGAGAGAGAGAGAAAGAGAGTGAGCTAATGCTAAGAAAGCCCAGAATAGAAGCAACAACATGGAGAAGAATCACAGCAAAGGAAAAGATAATAATAGAATATCTGAAAATTACTTCCTTAAAATGTGTCTATTTAAGATTTTCGAAAGGGTTCAGCAGAGGAATAACTATATAAAGATGTTAAAGTATAAAATGGGCCAAAATATAAATAAATGATTGTCAAAAAAATAAAACTCTGGGAATAAAAAGTCACTGAAAATTAAAAAGAAAACAGAAAGAATAATGAATAGGCTAAATCTGAAAGTGGATTCAAATAAACGGAATTAGAAAATGAGGAGATAGTACTACATTGACCACTTGACCAAGAACAAAAGACGTACACACAAAAGGAAGAGCCATGTGCAGCAGATATGGAGGTTTCAACACACCCCCAACTCCTAATAGAAAGAATTCTGGGTACTTGGTGATAAGTAAATTCATTGATTTTTTTTAGAAAGAAAAAAAGAAGAGCAGCAAGTGTACAATTTAAGAAGTAAAATAATATATAAATCCAAATAAAGTGGAAAAAAACCCTAAAAAAGACAGGTATAAAGATAAAACAGATATACACACATAAATGTACTACATATATATATGTGTATATCACACTTCAGGAAATAACAACACTAACAGCTAGTTTAGAAAAACACAAAACTTGACAAACTTCTATCAACATTGATTTTTTTTTAAAAAAGGCCACAAAAAATAGAAAGAAAGGGAACATAAGGATCCAAGTTCATAAGTACAAATTTTTAAAATCTTAGATCTTAAGAAAATATTGCATTGTAAAACTTTATGTCAATAAATTTGGGCATATAGAATTAATAGCAATGGTTGTAAATAAATATAAATTATCAAAATTAACTCAAGAAGAAATAGGGAGACCAAACAGATTTTTTTAAAAGCAGTGACTAAATAAAAAGCAATCAGGTAGCATTCTGTATCAACAAATATCATGTCCCAATTATTTTTATAAATGAGTTTCTTAAACTTCCAATCAAGAAATAATAGCCAGTCAAGGTATGGAGGTACATGCCTATAATCCGAGCACTCAGGATGCTGAGGCAGGAGGCTCACCGTGAGTTCAAGGACAGCCTGGGCTACAGGTTGAGCCACACAGTGAGACTTTGTCTCAAAAAAAAAAAAAAAAAAGAAAAAGAAAGAAAGAAAAGAAAGAAATAATAGAAAAGAAAAGCAAAAGAAAAATTAAGAAATGATAGCTGGGGGCAGAGATATAGCTCAGTGAAATAGCACTTTCCTACCATGTGTAAGGCGAATAAGACAAAAACCTCAACAGAATCAGAAAAGATGGTCTACAAAAATGATTAGTCATTCATGAGTTGGCAAATTGTGTATGTGTTTTGTTAGAACACTTTGGTCTGTGATTTCATCCTTCTTTCCGTTCTTGCTTCCTTCCTTCTTTGTTTCCTCTTAACTTTCCCCCTCACTATGAGCAATGATGTATTAGATATTTTCTCCTTCTACACAAATAAAATAATTTCTCTTGGGTGTATATTTAGAGAACAATTTGTCTAAAGGATATGCCAGTCCTTATGTATTTATACATTCCAGTGGCTTGTATAAATTTGCTCCTCCCAGCAATATATCAGAATTTCCATATCCCCCTACCAAGGCTAACACATTTTAGACTTTCCTAAAGGAATCATTTAGAATTTATTCATAAGATCTACAAATTTTTATTGAGAACATACTATGTGTCAAACACACAGAGAGGGAGAGTAGTAAGAAATGGGGCCAGGTAGATGCTGGGTGTGGGAGGGAGAATGTGGGATCATTGTGAGAACTTCAGCTTTTCCTGGAAGTGACTTGAATAACCACTGCAGGATCTGATTCAGAGTGGCTTAGTTTCACTGATGTGTTGAGAGGGGAGTGCATGAGGCAATGAGAGAAGCGAGAGGTCTAGAGGGAGGCCATTGCAGCAAGCCAGACAGGGCTTGGACCACCAGTATCCCACTGAAAATTTTTATATTTGTTCCCAAGAAAAAGGCAAACAAAATAGAAAGTTGGGCAAAGAATATAAACAGGCAACTCACAGAAGAAGAAAACACACATGGCAAATCAACATCTGAAAAAGTGCTCATGAGGTCTTATCAACCAGTGCCGGGAAAAATGCATCTGAAGCCAAAGGGATGTGAGATGGCATCTTGTTAAGTGACGTAAGGCAGGTCCAGTCAATCAGATACCACCTTTTCTCCAAAATGTTGAAATTTTTAAAACTTAGAAAGAAAAAGGAGACGAAAAGAAAGTAGACAAAGAGACTACTGGGGAAGAGGAAGTGGATGGAAAATGGAAAAGGGAAAAAAAGAAAAGGCTAGAGCATTACGGGAGTGAAATTAATCAAAGTATATCATATATCTGCACAAATATGCTAAAGCAAAAGTCATTTTTCTATATAACTAATAAAATTTAAAAACAGAAAAAAGCAAGGGAATAACTTTTTCATACACTGGATTGGTAATAAGGTTGAGATCAAGTGTTGACAAACATATGAGGAAATAGGTATTCTTTTAGTATGCTGCTGGGAATGTAAACTGGCTGATCTTTTTGAAAAATAAAGTATGTAGTAGTCTCTTGTTACACAATGTCCCCGTCTTTTGACCACCTTTCCTATCTTGCTATCTGCCTTAGTAAGATACTTGAATATGTGCCAACAACAAAACAGGTACAGTTTTTCACTCTCATGCTTCTTGTAGCAATAAAAATGGACAGCATAACAACTTAAATGATCATCAAAAGAAACAGTTAAATACACCACAGAGCATCTGAGTTATGTGGAAGTGTATACTAGTTTTAAAAGAATTAGAACACACTGACAGAAAACTTGCCAAGAGACCTGGCTCAAATTAAAAAAAATTTAAAAAAAAAAGCAGATTAAAAAGCAATCCACACTGATACCATCTGAGTCAAAGCAAGGCAAAATTTCTCTTAGACAGAAAAGACATATATAAAGCCATAGACACACCTATCTATGCACTGCATGGATACATGTATGTGTATGTAGATGGAAAATATAGGCAAATGCAGATAATACAAAAAAAGAGATACTGACTATACAGGTACATCTGAATAAGCAGATATAGCTGAGAAAAGATACACTACAAACTGAAAACTGTGTTTGTGGTCAGGAATCGTGGCACATACCTGTAATCCCAGCCCTTGGAAGCCTGAGACAGGAGGATCACCTCAAGTTAAAGGCCGACCTGAGCTACCTAGTGAGATCAAGACCAGCCTGGCCTACATAGCATGACCCAGTCTCAAAAAGAAAGAAAACTATGTTTGTTCCTATGAAGGAATCTAAAATGAAATGACAACAGAAAGAAAAACTCTGTTGTGTGTGATTGTTCTTAGGGTGGCTCCTGCTCTTAAAGACTGCAGGTCTCCTGTGTTTCCAGCCCCCCTTTGCATTCCAGACTGGCTGCATTCCTGGTGAAGCTGTGACTCAGCCTACCATGCCCCGGGCCAGACCAATGTGAGCACTCAGGGCTTTAGTCTGGATTCAATGTCCACCCAAACAGACCGTGGGCAAATCAGTTTCATTTCTTTTCTCACGTGCAGCACGGCTGTGGGGAGGTCACCCACAGTTGAGTAAGAAGGAGGTTGAGAGTATTATAGGGTGCCTCCTCCCATCTCCCGGGTGCCTTTGGTAAGGAGCCAAGGCAGTCTTGGCAGTGCAGAGGCAGAAACGTTAGGGGAAAATTCTTGTCAACCTTGAGCCCCGCTCACAGCTAAAGGGCAAGCTGAGGATACCGTTGCTGGAAAATTTTTAGCTCAGCAAAGTGCTTCCTGCCCATCTGGCAGGTTATATACAGTTTTTCTCCTACTTTTGGGGGAGAAATGTAGGGCAGACAAAATGACTCTTCACTCCCCAGAAGAAGAAGCCCTGCAGAGATGATCTACAGGACACAAAAAGAAATTGAATCAAGAGAAGAGGGGACCCCAGCGCCATGGACAAGCTCCTGAGGGGAAGGTTGTGAAGAAAGGCTGTGTTTACTGGGCGTTAGCATTCTAATGTAAGTTCTCGTGCATACAACAGGTGTGTAAATTATAAAGTTTACAAGGTCCAAGTAACCGCATCATGTTACTTCTAAAACACTGAATTCCTTCCTCTTTCCTATCCCCCACCCCAATAATCTAAAGCAATTCCAGAACAATTACAAACTGAGGGACAGGGAAACCATTCTGGGAAAGAAAAAAATAGCAGCTGCTCTAGGTATCTTTATCAGACTTTGGCTAGGACTGTTTAAACTATTTTTCCTTTTCTTTTATTCTTGGCCAGCTTGACAGCCCTTCAGGATTTTAGCCCGTTCCAAATACAACTCAATAAAAATCATACTCGAGAAGTTTCACATTACTAAGATTCCTTAAATTTCTCTTTAACTTAGGAAATGAGGTTGAAAGAAATTCTAAAAAAAAAAAAAAAAAAAAAGCCCAGATTGCACCATTTCCTCTGCAAGTTTCTTGCAAACCAAGCTGTGCCTCCTTTGCCAGTGAGAACAGAGAGCTGCAGTTCTGAACTGCAAGTGGGCGGCGGGTCCTTTGGAGCAGCAGTGGGACTATTTGTCTTTTGAATAGGCCCAGCAGTCCCAAAAGCTGCCTTCCAGTTTTTTTTGTAGAGAAGGAGATGTTTGTGTGCCAACCATGTAAATTAGCTGGCAATTGTGGACTTCATTTACTCCCCAAATATTTATTTTTCACCTGTACTGTGCCACACTCTGCTACAGATGTCAAAGACAGCATGTGTGACGGATCCTTCCAGTGAGTACTGGGGACCCAGCCATGAAGGGTGTGCCAGGGAAGCCCCGTGCCCTGACTTCGCTCACATCTGAGCTCACACTGTTCCTTCCCCCATTTAAGCTCCTCCTTCTGTCGTTCCTTCTCTTGCATCCCAGTTTATTATACCCTTCACCTCTCCCCTAGGTAATCACATGTCCGTTTGTAAACATCAAAGGGAAATAAGCAGGACTGGGGAGCTGAGGACAATGAGGTCTGTGACTCACAGGAGGTTGTTTTTCTGCTTTCCTTCTAGACAGCTCTGTTCCCTGAAGAACTGAGGCACTTCTCATTCTAAGACTGACTCGTCTCCTCTACTGTAATGGCTGATTCCTCCTGTGGGTGCTGATGAGCAAACCTAGCCTCAGCTCACACAGGTACAGCCCTCCGGCTCACCTCGGCCATCACACTAGCCCACCACTCATTCATTTTCTCCTACACAGCTCCCCTTCCCCTGCCAACACCTTTAAGGCTATTTCCAAAAATATTCGAACTCCTCAAAGTTCTCTACCACATCCCGACACATCAGCGCTACCCACTACCACGCTCACCCACTGTGCCCCCACAGTGACAGTGCCCACACCTCACAGGAAAATGGAAGCAGCCGAGGGAAACTTCCTTCATTTGTGATCACTCAGTCAGCACCTGCGTGTTTCCTCCACCCTGTGCAGGGGGGTTGGGGGGGTTAGTGCCCGATATTCCTTCCACCCTTCACGAGGAAAGCACTCCCTGCCCATTTAAAGATGCCCCTTGCATGAGAGTTTAGGTCCATCCCCGTGACCTTCTTGGGGAACACCTATCATTCATTCTTTTCTTCACCTTCCCCCAACTTCTGCCCCTTGATGGATACATTCTGTTACCCTAACACTAATCCTTTTTTTTTTTTTTGCATATGACCACTTCTCACATGAACTTTTTTTTTTTTTTTTTTTTTTTTTGAGACAGGGTCTCGCTTTGTAGTTCAGCCTCAAACTCACATCACAGCAATCCTCCTGCCTCTGCTTTCCGAGTGCTGGGATTACAGGCGTGAGCACCACGCCTGGCATTGTGGTAGGTGGTACTGATCGTTGTTGGGCGTGAGTCTCCATGCCCAGTATGGTATGTGGTTACTGGGAATCGAACCCGGGTCCTTGCACTTGCAAGACAGGTGCTGGAACCACTGAGCTAACTTCCTGGCCCTCTCACATGAACTTTTGGCTGAAAACGGTTCCCAGATGCACATTGAAAAAGGAACTGTGACAGTATCAACACCACCCATTGTTCAGCCCCTTTTCCCTCATATTCAGTGTACTCAGGGACAATTTTACGACTCTATCTCTTAATCATTTCCAGTGGGGTTTTTAAAATGTGTTGCCCATTGTTGTGGTCTTAAATATGAAATGTTCCTCCAAAGGGGCTTGATTCCCAAAGCAGCAATACTCAAAGGTGGGACCCCGCCAGGTGACTGGATCATGACTGTACCTCCATCAGTTGATTAGTCTCCTGGAGGTTTGTCTTTGAAGGGTGTATCATGTCCATCTTGTCCTTGACCCCTCTCTCTTTGAGTCTTGCCCTCTTTCTCTGTTTCCTGGCCGGAATGAGTTTATCAGCTCTCTTCTGCCGTGAAGTTCTGTCATGGTGTTTCATGGGCCTGAAGCAACGAAGCCAACTGCTCATGGACTATAATCTCTGAAACCAAGAGTCAAAATAAACTTTTTTCCCTAACAGTTGTGTTTCTCAGGTGTTCTGTCACAGAAACACAAAGCCGACTAACATATCTCTTATAGTTTTCATTCCCAATATTTTCTTTTATTTCTGATCATTCTGTTTATTGGCATCCTTGATCTTGTTTTTTTTTTATTTTTTAATCTTTATTGGTACATTACATATATGCATCATGATTGCACTCCATAATGGGGATTTGTACCAGTATAAGACACAATTTAATTCTCATTTTTTCCCATAGTCCTACCCACCCTTGATCTTGTTTTAAGTAGGTAATATACTCTCAAATCACTGGAAAGACTAATTAGAGATCACTGGATTTTTTTAAAAAATTAATTGATTACTAAGAGTATTTCTCTGTCAGCCTACTAGAATACTGGTTACAGAAGAATACACATATATACTCCAAGTCAAATCCCTGAACTCTAGATTTATATCTTTAATTGCTTAATGAACAATTCTGTTTTGACACCCTAAGTCACTTCAAACTAAATTCAGGGTTATCTCCATACTTGTTTTTTCTATTCCTCAGTAAATTCATGACCATCAATTTAAAACTTAAATTACCCAAGTCAGAGATCTAGGAGTAATTTGTGACTGGCCCATTTTTCCCTCAGCTTTCTATCCAACACATTGATTCCTAATGAATCTAGCTTCTTAATCTCATTGTTATCCTAGTATCTTCCACATTAGTGAACAAGGATAGGTGATATAAACATTGGCACCTCTCACACATTTACTACTCTACTGCAGGAAGGAGGAGTGACTCATGGTTTATACATCTGGAAAGGACAAACCAGGCACACTAGTTCCCAGCCCCACTCCCTCCTCTCAGCTGCTAACCATGGGGACACACATTCCAGTCCTCCAGGTAAAGTCTCTCCCAGAGGGTTTTCTGGGAGCCAGATTCTGATGTGGATATTGGTGTGCAAATTTTAATCAGGGTATTTGCTTGATATCAACACCTATGGAAAGGAAGAAAGGAAAATAAAAGAGGAGAAGGGGAAGGAGAGGAGGGGAGACAGGTGGAGGGGAGGAAAGGCGAGCTAAGGAGGGAAGGGTAGGAAAGAGAAGGGAAAGCGCAAAATGGAACAAAGGGAAAAGATCAGCTGAGATTCAGTCTCAGTGTAGGCCTCAACTGAACTTTGCGGAGTTGTAAAGCTGGTAGAACCAGGGATTTGCATTACCCCTCAAATCAGTCATTGAATGTGGGCAACCCCAGGAAGGCGGCATGACTTGGGGGCTCTTTCTAGACACAGCTATCCCTGAGGAGGACTGATAGCTGAAGGGATCCCACAAATCAGAGGAATAACTTCTGCATTTCTGAAAAGAGACCCAGGTAGCATACCCTCACACTCACCTCAGACTCTGTCCTGGTCTAGGGGTTTAAGGAATATCTCATTTGGTCTTACACTAAGACCTCCGACTTAGCTTTTTTTCATCAAAAAATGGTATATTTTGGACTCTCTATCAGTCCTTTATTGCATAGCTTCATATTCGCAGAGGCCTAGGCCAAGACAAAGGATGCTATTTAAATCTAAACTGTTTCTCACTATCATTCCCACTGCACCACCGGGTTCAGCCATCCTAACTTTTTTTTTTTTTTTTTTTTTTTTGTACTAGGAACTGAACTCTGGACCTTGCGTTTGCCAGACAGGCATGGTGCCACTGAGCTAAATCCCTGGCTCAGCCGTCCCAACTCTTGCCTGAATTTAGCTGCCATTTCCCATCTGTCTGACCACTGTTTTTACTCCTCCCCAATGTTTTGCCCATATTTTGCCAAGGGAAATTTCAAAAGCATAAATTGCATCACCTCACTTCAGAATTTATTGACCCATTCTACTTGGACACTTGGACTATTTCTAATTTTTAGCTGTTACAAATAGGACCTCATTCTAGGTATAACTCCCTTTTGACTTCCCACTTCCTCAGACATCGGGCTAATTTCTTAGCTGAGTAAGCCAGTGAGATTTGATTTGAGCCCATTTATCTAGCCTCGTGCTTTTAGTAAGACAAAAGTACTTAAGTCTTCATCAGAGGAACTATATCTTGACTCTAGTTTTTAAATATTTCTTCAGATTAGAATGTATTGAAGTGTTTTCTTGTCTGTTTTACTTGCTTGGCTGTAAGCCGAGCTGTTGGGGAACAGAGGCATTCTTCTGTTCTTACAATAGGCACTCAATATATATTAATGAATGCATGAATACTTCTGGGATGGATTTATGGCTTGTTATATGGAATGGCCATTAAAAATGGAAAATTTTTCAGTTTTACTATTAAAGGGCACATGGAATTGGGGTCCAAATATTCACCACAAAGTCTACCGAGTTACAACTGCTAATAATGCTATAGATTGGTAGTATTATGGCAAAATGGATATCTAATAAATTGCAAGTATCAGAAAAACACTTTGGCAATATGTAAAAAGAACTTTAAAATGATTTAATAACTGCACATCTAAAAATATATCTACCTTCTTCATTACCTTTTTACTTTATATTGTTCTGAATTTTGAAAATTTTCTATGGTAAGCATATTTTCATTTAAAATCAGAACAAAGGCAGTAATGTTCTATTGATTGAAAAGATGATGTAAGATTTCACAGAACAATTGTTTCCTTTTGCTCAGTATCCTTCCCCTCCCATTCTGGTCACTACTCCTCTTTTTTTAGGGAAGGACCTTCCCTCAACTCCAGGTGCTTCCCATTTTGGTTGCCAAAGAAAGGACAAGGTAGATCCGGGACTCAGATTAAAAGATTTTCTCTTCTGATAATTTGAATCTCAAGTGGAGGCACACAGGGCCAGCAAGTATTGAAAGCTGGTCATCAGGAGGCAGAATCCCAGAGAGTTGATTAAAGAACTTTCCTTCCTAATTCCTCAGCAGCCATCCTAATTCTTCTTCCTTCCTCTTAGTCATTCAGCAACTCCTTAAATTCTTTATGCTATTTCCAGATGGCTCCATAAATCTCTTTCTAAAATTGAAGTTAGACCCTGTTATTTACAACAACAAAACTCTAACTAATCCTAATAATAATAATAATAAAAAACTTGAGTGATGTAGGAATATACCTCCTCTCTTACTTCCTAAGTTCATAAACATCACTTCCCAAGTTCATAAACATCACTGCTTTTTATTTCTTCATATTACTTATTAGTGTGTTTTTATAGAATAAGAAATGTGATTTACATAAACTTTGCATTTAGATTTTTCTGCCTAGTGTTATACCTGCAAAAATACTGCTTCCATTGTACATACAGTGCTTCTAAAAGACTCTACAGACATCATTTTAATACATATTATTATCTTCTATTGATGTGTCATAATTTATTAAATTAAGATTCAGTGGTCAAACATTTGTACTGATTTTAGAGTTTTGTGACCATACATAATAATTTAAATAAATATGTTCACAGCCAGCATTGTCCTGTTGAGCTCATTCCTTAGAATAGATTTACAAAATTGGAATATGGATCTGCTGTGATGTTATCCTTACTCCTTGCATGAATTTGATGTGCTGTATTATAAATAGTGCTTTTGTTCTACAAATAATTTTCTATTTTATATGTTTGGATTTCCATTTATACAACATTACTAAATCATCCAAATTCAATTAGTAGGGTTGACTTGGTTAAACATTGTGCTATGATTGTTATACAGTAAGATTATAACTTTTTAAATAAAAACAATGTTGAACGTGATGCAGAAAATGGCATGAGTCCTAAAGCTGGTAGAATCTCAATACATTTTCACAAAGTAAACACACTCATGTTACTGCTGTGAAGCCCAAGGAGAACCACTGGTACTCCAGAAACCTCTTAAGATTCCACATAATGATGACATTTTTCCAGTAATCCCAATCCTGACAACTAGAAACATAACTCGTTTTCTGTTTTTAAATCGGGGTAGGGTTCCTTTCATAAGTATTATGCTTACAGGGCAGAGATTTAGTTCAGTGGTGGCATGCCTGTCTGGTAAGCAAAAGATCTTGAGTTCGATCTCTGGTATTGGGGAAAAAATGTATCATGCTCACAAAATCCTCTCAGGTCACGGGTAACAGTATCTCACCTATTCTCCTTGCTGTGTTGTGTTACATTTTAGAGATTTACCAAATGTATTCACCCGTCTACTACTGATGGACACTTGGGCAGTTCCTGATTTTTAGTTACTATACATAGGACTATCATTGCTGAATTTTATATTACATCATATTTTATATATTCAGTTTTCCTAAACACTGCCAAACAGTTTTCCAGAGTGGTATATTGACATTCTCACCAGCAGCACAGGAAAGTTTTTATTCCTTTATGTCCTCAACAATCTTTCATATTTCAATTTTCTGGCTTCAGACATAATGACAGGAGTATAATTGTATCTCATTCTGATTTTAATTTGTGCCTTTTCATATGTTTATTGGCCACTTGAATGTTCTCATTTATGAAGCACCTGTTCAAATCTCTGACCTTTTTTTTTTTTGGTCATTTTTGTCAAGATGTAATTTCATACGATGAAATTCATTTTCAAGAGTACAATTATAGGGCCAGGGATTTAGCTCAGTGGTTCTGGTGCCTATCTTGCAAGCGCAAGGGCCCGAGTTCGATCCCCTGGTTACCACATACAATATTGGGCATGGAGACTCATGCCCAGCAGCAGTCAGTGCCACACACCACAGTGCCAGGCGTGGTGGCTCACACCTGTAATCCCAGCACTCGGGAGGCAGAGGCACGAAGATTGCTGTGATGTGAGTTTGAGGCTGAGCTCGGGGCCAGCCTGAACTATAAAGCAAGATCCTGTCTCAAAAAAAAAAAAAAATACAATTATATGAATTTTACAAATGTATTCTATAATATAGTCATCATCATGGCCTCATAATCATGATATAGAGTATTTCCAGTACCCCATTAAGTTCCTATGTCTTTTGAAGTCAACTCCTTTTTCTCACCCTTTGACCAGTAACAATAACAATATATGTCCTGTTATTAAAACATGTTTTCTCAAATTTTATGTAAATGGCATTTTTTAGGTTGTATTTCATATTTAGCTTCTTTCACTGACCATAAGCCTTTTGAAATTCCATCTCTGTCATTTTAGCAAGTAAGTCATTGCTTTTCATTGCATAAGAGTATTGAGTTGTATGCATTTCTCTAAATTTGTATATCTATTCATCTTTTAATAGATATTTTGTTGTTTCCAGTTTGGGGCCATTACAAATGGATCTGAAATGAATATTTTGAGTATGTGTGTCTGTACATAATGCACATTTCTATTTCTCTAAAATATTTAAGTAGACATGGATGTGGTGACACCTGCCAGGATTCCAGCACTCTATGAAGCTAAGGCAAAAGGACTGCAACTTCAAACCCAGCCTGGCCAATTCATTAATACTCTCTTGAAAGAGGGGTAGGAAGCACGAATGTACCTTACTGGAAAGGCCCTGAGTTCAATCCTCAGTACCAAGGTAAAAAGATACCTCCGATTGGAATTGCTGGGTCTTATGGTACACACGTTTAACTTTATAATAATTTGTCAGTCTTTTATAAAGTGGCTATATCATTTATATTCCCACTCACAATGCATGACTGTTCCAATATTCCACATCTTTGTCAGTATTTGATATTGTCAATCTTGTTAATGCTAGCCATTCTAGTGGGAGTATAAAAATCTCATGACAGTTTAAATTTGCATTTCTGTGATGACTAACACTGCTTCTTTTCATCTATTTGTTGCCACTCAAAAAATATGTATTAAAATTTTTTCCTACTGTATATATCCATCAACAGATGAGTGAATAAAGAAAATATGATATTTTGTCAAATGCTCACTCCACAAAAAATGACTGTTGTCTCAAAATTAATTGGAAACAAATCTGATGGGGCTATAGCAAGAAAGGAACCCTTCTCCACTGGTGGTGGGAATGTAGACTGGTGCAACCACTGTGGAGGTCAGTGTGAAGATTCCTCAACAAACTAGGATTAGAGGTCCTATTTGACTTTGCTGTTCCCCTGCTAGGTTTACACATGAAAGAACTAAACGATTCATATCAGCGACATGTGCACCCATGTTTGTAGCAGCTCAGTTTATGATAGCTAAATCTTGGAAACAACCCAAATGCTCATCAACTGGAGACTGGATAAAGAAGATATGGTATTT
>PVIR01004846.1:62681-76062 GCA_004026965.1 Petromus typicus | reverse complement strand
AAGGTGAAAGGGGACAATGTTGAGATTGTAACAAAAAAGTAAGGAAACAAATTTTATATATATGGGGAGGGTGGTAGGGTGGGTGGGGCTATGGGAAAAAATGAGAATTAAGTTGTGTCTTATACTGGTACAAATCCCCATTATGGAGTGCAATCATGATGTGTATATTTAATGTACCAATAAAGATAATTAAAAAAAAAACTTACTGAGAAACCCTAACACAAATTGAAGATGGCCACAGATTTTGCATCATGATCATATTGAGAGCTGGAGACTTGCTCCTCTTCCCTGTGGGTATAGTTGGGTGAGGACCCTGTATATGCTTCAGGCACACATCCCAGTGACCTGGTGTTTCCTAAAGCTTCTGTGGGATCCTGGAGTAGCATCAGCTGGTGACCACATCTTTACCCACGCGTGAGCTGAGGGATATCTGAACTGTGCTGATACAAACATATAATTCATATTCTCTCTCCCTCTCTCTCTCTCTCTCTCTCTCTCTCTCTGTGATCCAACTCTTAGGAGACAGACATTCTACTTTCTCTTTCTTGAAAATTAAATGATCTTCAGTCTACCATGGTCTGAGGCAGACCAAGGTAGTCAGAGACTGTGGGGAAAGCTGGCTGGCTCACCCCAGTGTCCAGACATGGCAGTGAAGACCTGCTATGATGACTGTAGTTCAGGATGGAGTATTTCTTAGCAAAATATGTAACAACCAGGCCTAGTATTGAAAAAAAGACCTCTCCTCCATGAAATGTATGAACTTTAACTAATGTTATGAGAAGCAATGTGGCTCAGCCTAGGGAACATAATAAAATAAAGGATGATGTATTATTGAGGTCACACTTAAGTTAATCTCTAACTAATTATGAATTTAATTCTCTTCCCACTATGTCATCATTTCTTAAAAACAATGGAAAAAAAATGAGAATTAAGTTGTGTCTTATACTGGTACAAATTCCCATTATGGAGTGCAATCATGATGTGTATATGTAATGTACCAATAAAGATTTTAAAAAATTAAAAAAAACAATTGAATATAAGCAGGAATTAATATATACCCTTACTCTTATTTTTAAACTTAGCAAATATAAGTGAGAATGATCCTCATAGGTGAAATAAATAGGGCACTAATATATAAATACTGTACCATCTCTTTTGTATGAGAAACTGAAGGTGTAAATATGGTCCAGAATGGGTGATAGATGTTGGGAAATAGGAGGAAAAAGGGAAAAAGGAAGTGGGGGTAGGAAAAAGTAAAGAAGGGGAAGAAAAAATTTAATAGTAAAATTTAAAAAAGGTAACAAAGCTTGTACATGGGGGGTTGTAGGGAGAGAGGGGAGAGGGGAAAAGTGACAATCAAGATGTATAGGTACAAGTTCTCAATGTTGAATATGATCGCAATGTATATACAAAATCAATTAAAATAATATAAACTATATTTAGTATTATGAGAAAGTAAATCAAATGCCCCAAAGTAACTTTTTCTAAGATAATAAAATCAGAGTTACCCCTTTAAAAGTAATGTTACCAAACATTAAGAGGGAGAAATAGTAAAAAAAAAATAATAATAAATTCGTGTTTCACAGGGCATGTTGTTTAATCTGATAGACTTTATCGTATTTATCTGTTAAACTGAAAGAATTTTTTTTCTAACCGTTAAAAACCAGGGACCTCTTTGGTACTTATGTTTTCATTTTCTAGAAGAATTCTAATTGAGAGAAAGTCAGATTAGGTCCTAGTTACTAACAGACTTAGAGGTTATTACCCATACAGATTGGGAATTTACCTTGGAGAAAGGGCGGTCAAGTGTTCTTAGGAATTTTACAATGGAAATATCTGTGCAGTGAGAAAATGTTTAAAAATAATGCATGCAAAAATATGAAGAAGAAGAAGAACTTCATGTAGTTCTTGGCAAATTTAGAAACATGTTTCGTTTTTTTACAATCAGAGGAAAGTTCAAATCTGTTTATCCAAACCTGGGGGACTCTCACTACTTCCATACTCTGGGTGAAGCTCTGATGGGCAGAAACGGTTGACACTCACTTAGCTAAAGGCCAAGTTCAGCTCATACCTACAAGATAGCAGCCAAAGTTCTGTCACCATCACCAAGCTCACTACTCTCAGCATCACCACCAAGGCATATCTGTTTACCCCTAGCATCAGAAGTCTATGATCTACTGAAAATATCACAAAGCTAAGGCACTGTTTGGGGGATAGCAAGGGAAACCCTGACTAAAGTTTAGTCACAGGGAAAGGCAGTAGAGTACCTGAAGTAAAATGATCACAAGACACATAGGAGTGTCATGGAGAAAAGAAAGTTACTGATCTAGAGCTGACAATGCTGGAAAGGAAGCTGGCCCAGAACACACTCACACACCATTGAAGCTAGTTGCTACTTTGACCCCAGGCCTGTGATTCCGGAGTTGTGTTGGTAGACACTTTTGAGCGCTTGAGGTGCCCCTCCCACCAGGCTGGGAACCTGCATTATCAGGAGATGGACTCAGTCCAACATCTGTGGACTTGATCATCAGTAATAGCACTTATGTACAATAGAAAACTTGTTTGCCTTATAAGACCTAAAATAATTTTCATAGCATCTCTAGGGTTCTTTTATCTCATCTACAAAATAAAGATTAATAATGATACACAGGTACTGAGAAGGCTGAGGCAGGAGAATTGCAAGTTTGAGGGCAACTACACAGACACACACACACATACACACACACACACACATACACCAGTAATGATAGTAATGCATGTATCTTGCCTGCTCTAAAATTTAATGTGCTCAGTAAATGATCACTTTTAACTTTATTTTTGTTTCACATACTGTATTATGAAATAAGTGGGCTTTTTTTTTATAATGAAAGGAGCAATAGTCTTGAGATTCCAAAATGGTTTGGCCTTGACATTTACCAGCTCCATACTAAGGACGTGTTTCCTACTTTGAGGGCCTGTGTGTCTTGAGCAGCAGCAGGAAGCATTCGGTGCTTTCAGCTTTCCCCTCTGTTTCTGGCACCAAATCATAGAACTTGATATGTAGCACGGTGCCTGAGAACCTCAGAAACCTAGCAACATGGTGAGTATGGAGTTTTCTCTGACCTCAGAGCCTGCATGTATGTGACCAGTGGCACTGGGACTTGGGACCGAAAAGGACAGACTGCTTGGGCCAGCACAAAGCACACAGCATTCCCACACATGCGGAGGGTTGAGCAAGTCCTTGACAAGGGCAGGCATCTGCCCTTTATGCTTTATCACGCCCCACAGTGTGATACTCCTAAAACAATTACACAGGTGCTGAAAAACTGTAACTTGAAATACCTATCTACAGGGAGCAGATGCTTTTGGAAGAAGGACAAACAGATGAACATTGAGGTCATGAGCATAGCATGTGCCGTCCCGGGGGTTCTTCATTTGATGCGTCCTGTATTTTTTACTCTGATGAGGGAAAAGAGGCACAAAATCCCTACATCTGCTTTTTTGTATTGTATCCATTTGTCCTAGGTTTGGGAAGCTAAAAATAAATATCATTATTGTTTAATTCACAGAGTATAGCACATTTTAAAATTTCAGGAATTCCTGGATATGACTGTAATTCACCAGTATAATAGTGGTGTGTGACATGTGATTTAAAAAATTGCACAACATTTCTTACCCCTTAGCAGATCTTATTTGTTTAAATGCAAAAGAATTTCTATTAAACAATCAAAACCTAGAACAAGAAACACTCCTTTGTATGTTGTTCATGTTCTTCCAAATGAAGAAGCCCTGTTCGCATTCTGTTCACTGTTTCTGTGAGTGAAATAGTGATTACAATCCTGCGGCAACTAAATTTTTTATCTTCATTTTACTCTGTTTGTTATTATTGTTTTCCGAACCCACAGCCTCTCGGCTGCTGAGTTTCTTCTTTGCAAAGTTCACAATGCAAATACAGATACTGCAACTCACAAAATGGCAGTAGACACTGCTTTTTTTTTTAAAAAAAAAAACACTTCCAGACATATAGTTAGTGGTATATTTGTAGATGTCAGAACATGGTCAACATATTTATGCATCTGTCTTTCTACTAAGTGGGGAGCAGTTCAGCTGTATATGTGGAATCTATGTGTGGTCCTCAGCACTTCTGACAGTGGTTCAAAAAAGGAAAATGCAATCGAAGCTGTTCTCTTGGACAGAGTAGTGATCATAAGTGGCCAGATTCTTAGTCAGGTTGCTGCTGTGTGGTTATTTTCTCTTTCTCAACATTGATTCCCATTGTGACTGCATATCTGTAGGCAAGTTCCTATTATTAGCAACTAATCACTTTTTGAGGAAAGATCTTTCCCCATATGTTCATGGGCTTTATCTCAGTTAA
Organism: Petromus typicus; assembly: GCA_004026965.1. Classification (NCBI taxonomy): domain Eukaryota; kingdom Metazoa; phylum Chordata; class Mammalia; order Rodentia; family Petromuridae; genus Petromus; species Petromus typicus. The sequence goes on along the minus strand of PVIR01004846.1, from coordinate 71,708 downwards.
CTCAACAAATTTTCACACTCCAGAGCCAAGGAATATCCCATCTTGACTCTGATAAGGAGAGAACACAAATAATTGTTCCAAATACTTAGGCATTCTCCAGAGCAGAGATCTATTCTCCATGGGAAAAGATTTTCCTGGAGCCTTATTATAACTTTGAGAAAGAGAATTTATCCATTCCAGCTCCCTCTATCCTTCCTGTCTCACCAGAGGGATTGAGAATGTGACAGTTAAAAGGCATTGTCAACTCACTTAGTGTAGAGGAGCCTACAGGATTGATACACATCCTGAAGATTGTGTCTACGTGGTTCACAGAAGCATGTCTTTGCATACTGTTGCCTATGCTTGGCCTCTTCTTCGTTGGTGCTTTTTCCTTCTCTACATCTTGCCACACTGAAGTGAGAGTTTTGCTTCACCACGTTCTTCTGCCATGACATATCTGCCTTGGAGCTTCCAGCAGCTTATGGACTAAATTCACTCAAATCATGAGCCAAATAAACCATCTTGTCCTCTAAGTTATAAATGTCAGGTATTTTGTTCCCAAACTGACTAATACCGAAAATTAGTACTAGGGGAAGTAGAGGCACTGTTGTGCCTACATTTGACCATGTGGATCAGAAGTTTTTAGTATTGGTTTATGAGAGGAGCTTGGAAAGGTTTGGAGATTTATGATAGAAAGGCCTAATGATGTTGTAAGTAGCACATGATGGGCCATTCTGATCGGAATTCAGACTAGAATGTGGACAGTAAAGGCTAGGCTCAGAGGGTTTCAACCAGAAAGAAAGACTATTGGAACTCAAAGCCATGTACACTTGGACCAAAAATATCTGTGTTTTGTTTGTGTCCTAAGACTTTATATAAGGTTAAATCTAAAGGAAATAGTAAACTGATCTGAGAGAAATAATTTCAAAACAACCCAACATTTAGACTGAAAATTTGAGTCAGTTTACTAAATTTAAAGTAATTTTTCTACATTTACTATATGGCTTAGTTACCTTTTTGAGTTAAAAATAATACTAAACTTTTAGAGATTGTAATACTGAATTTAATTAACACATTTTCTGCTAACAGGCTGAATTCTCCATGTCTACTCAAATGTCACCTCAACAGTGTGTCCCTCTGTCAGTGAAAACAGTGACATTTCTCTGTGCTCTTGATTTACATACACTGGTTGTTTGTCTACATCGAACTGATCTTTTTTTCTTCATTATTGTTTTATTTTATTGTTTACTCATTGCTTCCTTCTATTAAAATATGAGCTTTATGGAAATAATTTTATTCATTCCCTTTCCAAAGGGCCTACCACAACTAAATCCTTTATAAAAATAGGTTAGAAAATAAATAAATATATACACATCAACATTTACACGTAGCTTACTAAATAGTCCTATTATATAACAGTAAATAGCATACATTAAATTCTTGCTATATATTAATAATTGTGTTTTACAACAATACTAGAAATCTCTTTTTTTAAAATCAGAGAACAGAAGAACCAAAAATTCAATTATCCAGTGTTCCCTGCAGATATAAACTGAAATTTCTTGATCTCCTACAATTCTAGCTAAATTAGCAACATTATAACTTATAAATGATAAAAATACATTCACTTTAAAAAAGCACCAATATATACATGTATAAAGGGTTTAAAAATTATTTATATTTCTGTTAGAGACAAAGTCTCACTACACAGTGCAGACCAGTGTCGAACTCACTGTGTGTCCCAGGTGGCCTCATGACCATCCCAGCTAAGACTCCCAAATCTCCACCTTAAAAATTATAAAGTAGGGATGAACTTAGAGAGTTTCTTACAAGTAAAGCAGTCTTGCAGTGTACTTGCTACCAGACTGATGGGTGTGACTGTGGCTTTTCCCATCTTCCTTCTTCTTGCATCTCTTTTAGTGCTGTGTTGCTTGAGAGAACAATGCAGAGATTGTTTTCCTTCTTGTACTTAAGAAAATTCACAAGCTCACTGACATTCTCTGGTTTACTGTGCCATAGGGAAATGCAGTAAGAGATGTCCATTGTCACTGAAGGGAGTCAATTCGCAGTCATGTATGTACACAGAGCAAGACATCTGCCTCTCACCTTGGAGCTGCTGGAGTTAAAGGGACAGCTAAAACAGCTCCTGAAGACAGGGAACCAAATGCAGCCACCCCTCCCAGCAATTTGCTTTGGCAGAATTAGGATTCACAGCACTGAAGGAAGGTCCCACCTGCTAAGATGGATTCACAGGCCAGTAGAAAATAGTGGGCGCTGCACATGGGATGTATCCAGCAGGTGTAGGAGCTGAGCTGGGCACAACCGGAAGTAACACAGTAAGGGCATCATCCACTTCAGGAACTCAGGTACTCTACAGGTTCCCACAAGTTCTCCAAAAATAAAAATGCAGTAAAATTTAATCATTGGATGCCTGTTGCAAAGCACCCACTGAGAACCTATCTGCCTGTGATATCCAAGAGAAAATGGAACTATAGGACCAAAGAAGTAAAAGATGAATACATAGAAAATTTACACCATGTCTCTAGTCCCTTTTTCCCCTTCATTTCAGATTTCTTCGATGTGAAGTAAGAAGAGCAAATAGGCTTGCAACCAAGGCAATACTGCAGGTCCACAACCAGCATGAGCTGAGAAAGGAAAGAATTTTAACTGCAGCAGGATTTATATCATGTTGGATTCCCTGTTGGCACTCATAAATTTATTTAAATTACTTCTAATTGAAAATTACCATAAATCCATCAGGGATTTGCCTGTCCTAGATATCACCAAGAAATAAAGAAGATCAAATAAAATGCATTGAAGCAATAGTGAAAAAAAGTTACAGATTTCGACTTGTGCCTTATCAAGACTGGATTATTCTTTAAGCAAATTAGAATGATAATGCTGATATTTTATTTGGCCTTAACATGTGAGCGGATGAATTGTTAGGGAGGAATATAAACATTACCCAAGATCTCTAAAAAACTTTAAATTCAAACACTTTAATTTGGTACCATTGGTCTAGGTTTATAATGTCAATTCCTGGGACAAAGGAGCTATTTTTGACTCAGAGGTGTCACTGAATGTGAGTTTGCATGTGCAACCTGACATACAATAAAGAAAACTCAGTAAAGGAGGCAAAGTCAGCATCATATTCATCTGTTTAGAGACCATTAGGCTGAGATTACTGGAGCTATGTATCGATACCCGCAGATGACAAGATGGTAATCACAATCACAGATTGTTCTGCTGTTCACTGCAAAAAAAAATACTATTTAATTATCATAACCGACTCAAGAGGTAAGTGTAATATCCTCATTTTATGGATGATGAATTCGAATCTTGAAGAGGACATAAAGAAACTTGTTTGCTAATCAGCCTTTAGGTGGAAGATAGGTCTTGAACTCGAGCATTCTGGATTCACTCTGTGTTTTCCCTCTATTTCTGTAACAAAGATATCTCAAAACAGTAGTTGTCAAAATGTTTCCAAAGTATTTAAGATAAAATCATGAATGTTGTTTCCCTGTGTTTCTTCCAGAATCCAGAATGCCTAATGCCAAAGGTGTCAGTTTTGAAAAATTTCCTCTGCCCAAAGATGATTATAGAATTATTATTAAAGTCTTAGTGCCTATTTCCTCTGAGCCTTCAAACCCAATATGGTGGGCTGGGATTTCTTTAAAGTCAAATTTAGCTGGAGGGAAAATATTAATCATTAAAGGTGGACTGGCCCCAAAGGCTTAGCATTTCTGTTCTTTTATCTTTGCACTTCTTGTAATACAAATATTACAAGATTATATATTTCTGCACATTTTTCTTTCCTGAAAAAGTTTGGAAAATACATTTTCTTATGTATTTATTATTACTTTAGCGACACCACAGTTGAAATGAATAGTAAGTGTTGAGACAATTGCATTAATTCCTTCAGCTACTACGAGTGTAACTGCCAACAGCTTCCAGTTGAGTTTGTCTGTAGAGATTTCTTTGGATGCAAACAAGTAGCATGAATCAAGATTAAGACATTTCTTATTGTTTTTCTAATATGAGAAAATGAAGGTATAAATGAAGTTTACAATGTGATAGGTATTGCAAAATAAGAAGAAAATGTTCAAAGGGAAAAGAGAAAGTTGGGCAGGGAAAGGGAAAGAAAATAAAGTAAAACTTCAATGATAAAAACAAAAAAATAGAAAAAAAGCTACGTATATAGGGGTTTGGGGCATAAGGAGAGCCGGGGACCGGGAACAAATAAGAATCAAGATGTATCAGGTACAGGTGAGAATTCCCTGCGTTGAATGTGATCGTGATGTGTACATAAAATGTACCAATAAACTCAATAGAGACACCTTTTTAAGGGCTGTTTAACATTAACAAACAATCAAAATTATAGTCCAAATATCTTTATCCCCTTGTTTAACTGAGACAGTCTTGACAGACAGTCCCAGTTTCGGAAACCCCCATAGTATCCGGCAAGTTCTCTGTTGCAACCCGCTGTAGTTCAAAAATCCATCCTTTGTCCTGTTTGGCCTTCCTCATCCTGCATGGTGCTGTCTCCCAAGAAAACCCTTTTCTGAAAAACTGCATGCAAGTCCTAGAGTCTTAGACTTGGTTTCATAGGGAGTCCTGCTCCCTTAGTCAGATTTCTCTGTTACAAAATACTTGAAAGGATCAGCTAAAAGCAGAAAAAATTATTTTGTCTCACAGTTTCTGAAGTTTCAGTCCATGGCAAACTAGCTGTAGTGTTCTGAGATTTGTCGCAAAGCAGAGCATCAGGACAGGGCTCATAGTCAAGTTAACTATCTAGTGGGATTTGGGAAGTGGAGAAGAAGGGATAAAGATGCCAGTGCCAATGTACTGTTCAAGACCAAACTCCAGTCACCTGCTTCCACCACAATCCTCACTCCAAACGTTTCCACTACATCCAGTGGCTCCAACCTCCAAGGACTCAGGCCTCAATGTAGGAGCTGTAGGAGATGCCTAGGACCCACATCATAATACAGCCTAAGAGAGTTTGTGATACACAGCTGGAACACATCCCAGCATGTGATTTTAAAGATGGATCCACTACTGAGGACACAGGAATAAAACAGCACTGCATGAGGCAGGTAGAGCGCCCACACCTCCTGGGCTGCCTTCCTGCTGCAATTCTTAGAACTTTTCCCAGTGGCAAATGGGGTGAGTTGTTGGTGAAATGAAATGCGCAAGCAAGTGCAATCTCTTAAGGTTCTGAGGGATGGGGGGAGGTCTGATGGTTATTGATTGGACAGATGAGCTGTTAGAAAAAGACAGTAAAATGCTGAAGATGATTAATCATTAACAAAGTGTCAAAGTGGTGAAACCAGACAATCTCCTTGACACCAGACAGACACTCTTGTTTTCTTCATCTAATAAAGTAGAAAAGGCTGAGCATCTGGCCCAGCTCTTCACTTAGAAAAGAAGATCAGAAGATGTGAGTTTGTCACATTTCTTCTAATATTCAAACAAGGGACAGAGCAGGTTGCATTCTCAAGCAAGGGAGGTCTGACTTGTGAAGGTCAGAGCAGACTCAAAAAAGTGTGGGAAGTTCCTCTGCTGTTAAGGTGATAGTATAAAGAAAAACCTTGCAACACCTCCTCTTAATGTGAAACAACTGTAAGTTTTTACTTAACCAAAGCCGCCAACTTCCTGCATCTTCAAGCCTCTGTCTTACTTAAAGAACCACAAAACTCTATCATTAACAAAATCCTTCATTCAAATACAATGTTTCAGTTTCAGTTTTAATACACACACACACACACACACACACACACACACACACACACACACACACACACACACACCAGAAAATGGCCTGTTGAGTTGCATGCATGACTATTCACCATCAAAAAAAACAAAATTCCAATTCTTGCCACCTCAGGTTCTCTACACTTTGTCTTTAAATTTATCTCCACTGAGCTTCAGCTGAACTGGCTGAGATAGTTCACTGAGATACCTAGTCCTTGTATGCCATGCCCTCCTGTCTTCCCAGTGCTTCCACTATTAGTCAAGCACCATCTCTGAAATGATCTCTGGTAATGTTTTCATGAGTCACAAAGGAAGATAAAAGCCATTGCTCATAGGATAGGGGAAAATACCATTATCCCTAACACAGGCTGAGAGAGTATCTGGAGATCACCTCTCTCTCCATTTTTAGGTTTATCTAACACTTTGCTCTGTGGATTGCAATGCCACTGGAATTTTTCTTTCTATGGCATTTTCTCTACCTGTCTTCGTCTACTCTGTGTCACTGTAACAAAATACTTGAGGCCAGATGATTTGTAAGCACAGGGGAGTTCAAGATTAGGGAGCCAGAGTGAGACAGACACTTCTGCTTAGTCATCACATGGAAGAAGGTAAGAGTGTGGGCAGAGGGCCACAGGACCTTAGATATGACCTTTTGTGGTAATCCACTACCACCCCACAGGTACTGATGCCTTCATGAGGGCACAGCCCGGGCATATCTCAGAGGTCTCATCTGCTAATACCTGCTGCATGGTGATCAGATTGCAAGAATCTTGGGGGATCAGTGGCAGCTCAGACTATGTGAAGACCTCGTTCTTCCTGCTGAAGAGCTGCAGGCTTTCGTCCCTCACTCCCCAATGCCTCGCCCTTGTCAAGATGTTCTTTCACATCTAAGGTCACTTTTGACTTCCTGAAGCCAATGTTTCCTATTTCCCTGAATACTTTACTACCTGCTCCCTCTGAGCACAGTTTACTCATTTCTGTGGTCTTGTCCCTGATGCCTTTTCTCACTGCTTCTGTGCTTTTCTCAACTCACCCAGACAAATGTTATGTAGAAAGTTAGAATGATCCATTTTGAGTATTTCCTGGGGTAAAGAATTGAACATTGGAAGGTGAAGTTCCCTTAGATCTTTTGAAGAATGAGAGAGAGAAGCCTAAGAAAAAACAACCACTGGGTTGGAAATGTTACAGAAAGCAGGAGTCCCCTGAGCTTGGGTTTGGCCTGGGTGGTAAGTTCACTGATCAGCTGTCGGCCAGTTCCCTGAAGTTTATTTCCACCTTGTTGGAGTTATGTTATCTGCTTCTTGTTCTTTTCAAATCTCCTAGAATTTCTGAATGTCCTCTCAGTAGTGGAGATCAAACCTGCTGATGGGAATTCTGGGAAATGTAGCTCCCAAGGGTTCCAGAGTGAATTTGACAAATATATTTTAAGTGTGGCTTTTATAGCTAGCAAAGCTGCTCACAGAAACCTCAAATCACAGGAATTTACTTGTTATGTACTCTTTTGGTTCCTCTGACTTCTCCCATTTAAACATGGAGAAGAGCATTGGTGGTCTGGGTGCCATACAAAACAGGTGGCAGTTCACCTGGGTCAGCTGTTCCAACCCCTGAGAAAAGAGGGAAGGACATAGTGTGGACATGCCAGCAGACATTCTTCTTCCCAAGTGCTTCCCAGTGCTTCTTCAAATCTCAGCTGGGCTGGAGTGGTAAGTTCAGGGCGAGGCAGTGCAGAGCAGGTGCAGAAGCCCAGGGAGGGGGAACGGCCACTCTAAATTTGACTGGAGGGTTCTTGGGCTGCTCAACCTCAGCCACACACATGTCATTCTTATATAACAATGAAACACTGAAATTCACACCCCATTTTTTAATGTTTGGACCGTATAACATTCAGTTTGGGTGGTAGCTCCATTTTTAAGGTCACTTGGTGGTTTCCTAACATTGTCAGTTGTTTCTTTTATAGCTGAGCCAAATTATTAACTAAAGGAGCTCTAGCCATCAGGAGGAGTAGTTGGCAAAGGAAAAAGAGGCAACATGTCAGCAAGGTACCATTGTTGGCAATCTTCTGTTGTGCTTCATGCACAAGATCAGCTTAGGCACCAACTGAACCAGCTGCAGAGGCCCCTCTTGCTCCAAATCTCTGTTGGGCCAGGTAGTTTTGCAGTTTTCTGGTGGGTGGACCAGGTTTTTACCTCCACACGTGGCACTGATGTGGTACCAGTTTCGAAGAAGTAGATGAAATTTTAGGACTTCTGTGGGCTGTGAAGAGTAAGATAACTTTTCGCTCCTCTGAAAAGTAATAGGCTGACATTTTCACACCCACATTGTAGGTTTCATAATATCACAGGTCTGTGAACTTTAACATGGTTTGTTTCCCTTGCTTGCTCAAGGTTTTAGATTCCCGATGGCCATATCTCCATGACATGGTTGAATTAGGATTCCCTAGCATTCTACCAAGTCACTTAAGTTCCCTCTCAACTGGAAAGCAGCTATTGGAGTACCTGCTTGCATCAGTGTGATGAGGATCTTGTACTGGAATGTAAGTGGTTACTCTGAAAAAAAAAAAAAACTTTCTAAGAAAATAAATCATCAGTTGAACCAGTGTGTTTCGCTAAACCTACTTCTCATTCTGGTGCAAATTTCCCAATTCACTGGGAACAAGTAAAAACATGACCCAGAACTCAGTTCACAGATAACACTTTGAAAATCAATGCTCTGGTCTAGATCTCAACATGTCAGAGATCAGACATCGCTTCAATAAAAGATAGCAAAGTCGCACTGCTGAACCTCTGGGCAAAGGTGAGGTGTTGTAGGTTACATTTACTGATGAAAACTAAAAAGGCCACATTTTCAAGGTCAGTAGGTTCATATTACATGCCAGAGGCTGATGTGTTTCAGTAAAGACACCGGCCATAGCTTGCCTCAGACCAGCAGGGGTCCAGCTCCCCTGGCAGAATCCTGTTTTCATCAAAGGTATGAGTGACTAACTCAGTGTCCTAGTGCAGCTTGGACTCTGCCTTAGCACCATTTGTGCAACCAACTCCAGTCTGTAAGATGTGGACAGGAAGTAGATGGCACGCTCAAAAAGTTAGCATAGGGCTTTTTTCTTTTCTTTTTTTTTTTTTTTTTTAGGTTTTTTGAGACAGGGTCTCGCTTTGTGGTTCAGGCTGGCCCTGAGCTCAGCCTCCAACTCACATCACAATCCTCCTGCCTCTGCCTCCCGAGTGCTGGGATTACAGGCGTGAGCCACCACGCCCGGCACTGTGGTATGTGGTACTGGTTGCTGCTGGGTGTGGGTCT
>PVIR01004846.1:0-62581 GCA_004026965.1 Petromus typicus | reverse complement strand
CATAGGGCTTTTTTCAAAGAGACCATGGTGGTATTAGCAAGATTATAGAGAGGACACAGGAAATAGTAAGGTGTTCAGAAAATGGCAAAAGCTGGAAGTTTCATCTCTAGTCTTGATGAATAAAAGAATGAAGCAGGATGCGTGGAATCTGGATGGCTGAAGTTATGCGGTGAGGCACTGCCTCTCAGGGCATTGATAGAGAAGCTGTGGTTATTAAGAAAAATGTGGGCCAGCATGAGGAATTCATACCTTCCTTCTCTTATCTCAAGGTGATGCATTGCCTTGGTCAGATGCAACTAGGATGCAGAGAACAAGAGGCCCTGGTGACACAGTAACAAGATGTCACCCCCCAAAACACACAGAAGAGGAAGGCCAGGATGGCCCCTGGAGAGGTGAAGGAATTATGTGCATTCTTAGAAAATGTGTTACTTTCTCATTGGTGAGACACAATGCCTGTCACACTAATCTAAGTAGGAAAGGTTTTTTTGGGGGGGTTACCATTTTAAGTTTCAGTCCTTAGCCCATTCACTCCATGGCAGAAGACAAACAGCTCACTGAAAAGAAGTGGGAAACAGAGAGAGATCAAGGAGGAGGAGTGAGAAAGAGATCCTTCGTGCCATCCCCAGTGACCCACCTGGTCCAACCAGGTTTCACCTCTCAACATCACAGTTAGCTGTCAACTTACCAGTGGACTGATGTAGTGATGAGTATCACACCACATGATCCAGTGCCCTGCCATAACCCCACCTAGGACTGCTAGATAAACAGTGCAACAGAACGCAAATAGAGAGAAACATCCATCCATCCACAACAGAGAGTTTCAGGTTATAACTGCACAATCAAATATCTTACTGTAACTTCCAAATATGAGCTACGCAACATTAATAATCTCAAAAACATAGTAAGTGAGAAAACAGCAAGAAGCAAGATTCTTTCAATGTAACATTGATATAACATTTAAAATCCAGTAGAACCATATTGTATGGGTACATACTTTTGCTAGAAAATGATGTTCTAGTAGTAATCACTCAGGGTAAACCTCTGTATACATTACTGATATGGGCTGTATGTCTGAAACTATCTTCATTCTACTCTCATACATGATCACTGTGGCTGGGAATTTATTCATCTAAATTGCATGTTGCAGGTTGAATTATGTGCTCCAAAAATGTGTCAGGTCCTACTCCCCAGTACCTCAGAAAGTGACCCTATTTGGACAGAAGCACTGCAGGTTCAATTGGTTAAGGCTAAGGCAAGGTCATACTGTAGGCTCGACCTTCCATCCATGACAGCCAGTTCCACAAGCAAAGAAGATGCATCAGAGAAACACTAAGCATATATTTACATTCGACGTATCTGCAAATCAGAGATTGCTATACACTACCAGAAAGAGAGGCAAGGAGCCATTGTCACCTAAGTTTTCAGTGGGAGCAATACTTTGATTTCAGACTGATTCTCTCTGGAGTGCAGACAATACATTTCTGTTATTGAAAGTCTCCCATTCCAGTAATTTGTGATTGCAGCCCTGGGAATTGAAAGCCATCTCAAGACTCTGACCTGGGCTAGGTGACATGGCTTAAGGCTGTCAGACCCATGGGGCACAGGTGGTACATTCTGTCTTTCGGTCAAGAGTGACAATTCTTTCTCTGTCTGCTGTGATTAAGCAGGGTGATGTGGCTCCAGCCTCGCCCTTGTCCCCAGACATACCACAGGTCACATAGCATTAGTCCCAACTCATGGCTCTGGCTTCCTATATTCACTTGAGAAAAGTATCTCCACTTTTGTTGCATGAGATTTCACCTTCTAGTTTTCACAGCAGGCTCTGTGTTTATCAAATATATTGATATGTTGCTATCATTTATGAGTTTGGACTAGAAGGGAGGAAGATTTTGTTTATATTCAATCAGTGGTATTCAACTGGATGTATGCCATAGTCTCCTTAGACCAAGATTTATTTTTTGTTTCTCATGGTCCTGAGTCAAATTGTTTCCTAAAGAGCTCATTGAATTTGTGAAGGCTATAGATGAAGTGCCAAAGTACTTGGGAGCTGAGCTACCCAGTGTACTCAAAGGATAATTCTGGAAAGGTCCCAGGAGCAGATGCTGTTGGATTTCATTTATTGGTCTGCAATTTTAGAAGCGGAGATGCTGTTTGATGCAGTTGGAAAGAAAACACAGAAAGAGAAAGAACCCTGGACTCTAGGCCTGACTTAAATTATATCCGGTAGACTTATGACATCTGCCAAGTGCAGAGCAATGCACGAAGCTCTGCACTGTGTAGTGTAAGGGTGGAGCAGATGGAGAACCACAGTTAAGAACATGCCCAGACTCAGCTCTGCTTGCCAAGCCCTCCATGCTGGGACTACAATTCTGAGCCCCACATTGTGTCACTATATGATGCTCCTTACAACACTTTTCATGTCACACATGTGTCCAGACTCTTCCCATCTGAGCCCCACGGACCAACAGAACCTTCGCTCTTATTCTCTCCAGCTACTTGCATCACGTCTTGGAACTCCATCTTGTTATTCTTGTCCCAAAGTGACTGGCTCAGGGATAGAGGCGAGTGAAACAAGGAGGGAAAGTAAGAGAGGATCTCAAGGGTGTAGCCAATAGTCATCAGAAGAATGTGCCTTCCACAGTCACCACTTCTTGAGCTGCATTGATTGTGACGTCTTACCTCCCAGAGGGACCATAATGGTTTTATTGGCCTAGAACTTCATTCTGCTATTTGCCCCTGTCATAACTTAAGCTAGAAGCAAATGACTGAACAGGGTGTTCTGTTTTCAAACTCATTGGGTTCTTAATTCTAATTATCAAGCATAAATAGGTTGCCATGGCCAGGAATAACTGTGTTTTCTGAAGGATTTTTCTAGGAGAAAAGACATGCTTATGTAACACCCATGAATGTATTCTTATTTAGAGAAAAGGTCTTTTTCTGGTTCATTCAAGGTTCTTGAAATGAGATCATCTTCATTTATTGGGATGAGCACAAACTTGAATGTCAGGTTTCTTTAGGAGGAGGAAGTGGAGTCACAGACAGAAGAGGTGAAGCACAGAGAAGACCAGGTAAAGAGGAGGCAGAGACTGGAGTGATGTGGGTAAAAGTGTTGCAGCTTGTGTCTAGATGTTCCTCAAATCCACATGGGATCATATGAGGGACTTCTCATAGGTGACTGGATCTAGATCGTGTGATGTTGGGATCAAGGATGTATATCTACTAAATTAGTTCATTGATTGGTTTAGTGTAGTTCTGGTGTGGATAAGAGGAAGCTGTGTCCTCTGTGTGAACGCTAACCTCCCTGAAGGGGTGCAGCCTGGATGGAGTACAAGGGACAGAAAGAAGGCTGCTACCATTGTCTGCTGCTGCCAGCTTACTACTTCACTGTTGGCTGCGTTCTACCTGATCTGATTTTCCATGAACTCTTTCTCCTCTTAATGCCTCTTTCCCCTGCCACCCTGCCTTGACTATGGGGGTGAGACCTCTACAAACACTGAGCCAATATGAATATTTCCTCCTCTAACTTTCAATTGCTTTTATTTTGTCTCCATAGTGAGAAAAGTAACTAAAACACCCAGAGTACTGAAAACAACATCACAGTACCAGAAATTTTGGAAAGATATATGAGATGAATCCTTTCTCAGAGCTTCAAGAAGAATCATCCTTGTTGATTCCTTAGTTTTGAGCTTCAGACCTTCAGCACTATGATGGGATAAATTTCTGTTGTTTGAAAACTCCATGTTTGAGTCTTTAAATCCTGATATGGCAATTTTATAGAATTAACAAATGCCTACAGCTTTGTAGAGCACACTTTTGGGCATGACTGTGTGTCGCTGAGTTCTTGCCTTGGCTACTATTAGTATATATGGTCCCTTGCTGTTTCCCTCCCCTGCCCCTGATCGTCCAAATTAACTTTGCCCAACCACACCTTTCCGTCAGTTTGGCATCAGCTAACTATGGACTAGATCCCCTAACAACAAATTCATTTAAACATTTCTTCCATTGAGTTGTGAGTGTAGGTATTTGTCCAGCAAAAGGAAAGTGAGCAAATCTAGTGGTCTTGCTAATGTCTTACAACAGCTTTAGAAACCTATGCAATTCTATTGTCTCTCAATAACTTTTTCAATAATGAAGTGTAATAGAAAATTAATCCCATAAAATAACACTACCAAAGTCTGAAGCACTTTAGATATTAAGATTTTAATTATGCCATCAGGAGATGGAAGGGGCCTTGGACTCAATAAGAAGGCAGCTGTACATATCAACTGCAGGCTTAAGGCCAATTATGATATGAACACTGAGATGCTTATGCCTTTTGCTTTCCTTGTTTATCATGGGTATTTTATACACATCAATCATATTTTTCCTTCTTCCACACTTTCATATTGCCTGCGTTAGTTTTCCATGCACTATATAAAACTACCACAAAATCAGAGGCTTACAACAGCATGCATCTGTTGTCCCAGTTTCTCTGGGTCACAAGTCTAGGAGTATCTTAGGGATGCTCCGCAAAGCAGCGATCGGGCTTCTTCCTCCCAGAACTCGGGTTTACTCGAAAAGTTATGTGGTGGTTGGGAGAACACAGTGGCTAACAGTTGGAGAACCGAAGCCTCTAAATCTTGCCATCCACTGGGGTTGCACTCGAGTCTTAGGGGCCCTTCACACTGGAGATATGAGCCACTGTTGTAAAGAGTCTGCGTTGTACAATGTACACACTTCTTCAAAGTCAGCATGAGAGTCCCTCTGAGTCTCATCTTACTTTTTCCTTTTATCAAACTGAAGTACAGTATCATAGCCACCTGCACCCATTGATACAACCCCCTATTGTTACTCGGACTCACTGTTTAACTTTTATGTGTGTACATGCACACGTGTGTCCTGTGCAGCTCTGCACCATTGTGTCACATGTGTGGCTCTTGCCTCTATCACTAGAGCCAGGTGGTTTAGTTACCGCAGGACCCCTCGTGTTGCTCTTGGTAACCACAGCCATTTCCTGTTCTCCACCCACACACACCCATTCTTACTTTCTGGCAATAATTCAGTTGTTCTCCATTTGTCACTTTGCAACTGTTATTTAGATGGACTTATACAGAATGTCTTTTGGGGCCGGGTCTTTTTTTTTTTCTCCACACAGCCTGATTGCCTGGGGATGCATCCAAGTTGCTGCCTCTGTAAAGAGATCATTTCTTCTCATTGCTAGCTGTGCTGTTTCACAGACTATATGTACGATCACGGCTTGTCTAACCATTTACAACAGGCCTGTTTCTGGTTTGGGGCTAATGTGAATAAATCTGCTAGAAATATTCAGGTGTGAGTTCTTACTTGAATGTAAATACATACAGAGGAAAGAGGTGCTCCTGTGTTTGAAGGTCCACAGGCTGCTGCCACAGGAACCAGAGGCCTGGCGGGCAGCACATTCAGCCAAAGAAAATCATTCTCCAGGTTTCACCTGTCAGTTACGCTTGAGACTCACCTCGCTGCCTTCACCTTGAGGCCTCTCCCCTTCAAAATGTGTCTGTCTGTCTTCTCCTGGTTCTGTGCACGTCAGGGGACCTTTCTTCAGAACAAACTGGAGTCAAGTCTGCCCACTTCTGAGTGGCATGATACTGAGGGGGCTCTGGAGTTCTAGACTTTTCAGTTGGCACAGTAGCCAGTGAAATCTGTGGCCAGCGGGGCAGGAGGAGTGCACTTGGCATGTGAAGAGGACAGAATATTGGGGAGAGGTGGGAGAGGAGTATAATCAATTATTATTATTATATTATTATAATATAATCTCATTATCCGTTATTCTACAATTTTTATTTTATTTGGAACTTTCTCCTTATCTCATTAATAATTTAGTATAGCTTGGCTTTCATCTGTTGAGATCCTTTCTTGTAGTTTTTGTGTTGTTGCATTTTAGTTTGGTACCTTTATGGTCCAAGGAAATGCTCTCTAGATTTCTTTAAAATATTTTTAAATTTCTTGAATTGTCTTTATAAACATGATTCAGGTTCTTATGATGAATGTTAGATGGATACTTGAAGAGTGACCTCGACTATTGTCGAGTAGAGTGCAGTTTTTAATATGATTCTTTTGGTTCAAAATCTTGTTCAGATACGTCTATCTTTGTTGATCTCAAGTCTGATTGTCTCATTGTTACTGAGAGAGAGGGAATAACCCTTTCAACAATAGTCATGCATTTGCTTATTCCTTTATTCCATCAGGTTTGCTTATGCATTGTGATGATCTCCGATGTTCACATATATTTAGATGGTTGTGTCTGTCTTGTGGCTTGATTTTGTATCATTATGTGGTACACTTCTCTGTCTGTAGTCATTTTATTTCCCTGTGTTTATTTTATTGGATGTTAATATGCCTATTCATAATTTTTAAAAATTTAATGCTCACATAGTATGTATTTTTCAGTCCTTGTGATCTCAATCTAACTATTTTATTAAATATGTAATATACAGCAAGATTATGTTTTCATTGTCTTTAATCTAGCTTTGCAGTTGTATCTTTTTATTGGCATATTTAGGTCATTTATTATATTGAATGATTAACATTTTAACTTGTTATTTTTATCACTCTTCTACCTCTTTTCTTACTTTATGTGGGACAGATATATGAATATCTGAGATTCCATCTTGATTCATTTGCATTGCTTTTGGTATACTTTTCTCACTGACTTTTCTGGGCATTACAATTTGACATTCTTCAAGTGATGCATAGCAATCCTTCCAATTAGGTCTCTTTTTCTTTCTCATTTTTAACTATAAGTTTCTGGAATACCAGGTAGTTTTATATTATTTGTTTCAATCACCAAATATAACTTTAAAAATAAATATATTATAAAAGGATATTTTCTTTTTATATGCCCTTAATTCTGCTTCTTCCATTTTCATCTCTCTCCTCAAGGCTTGAAAACTCTGTCTTCATTTTTTTTCTACCTGGAGAATCACCTTTAGTCAGTCTTCAAAGGTCTTTCTAGTAGCAAGAAAGGTAAAGGGATCAGTAGTTCACAAAGCCTAAGATACATACTCCTAGGCCTTTTACCCTTAGACATATGAGTTCCCTAGGTTTTAGTTTTTTTGCCTTCCTAAGACGGGCACTGGATTTGTTGCTCTGAAAATTCCTGCCACATTTGTGCATTTCATAGTGAAAATCAGGCCTCTGACCCTCTATACGAAAGTAGATCTTTTCTCCCTACAGACCACATTTAATCTTGGACAGCAAAGGACTTGACATTGGAAAATAAGCAATTAGAAATACTTATTTTATCATGCCAAGAATATTCTATGAAGGTGAAAAGAAATCAATTTCAGTCTGCTGACTCTGCTGCAGGTAATGAGATTGATGAAAATAGAGCTCAGGTCCTGCAGTGGGCTGGCGAGAGCCCTCGCTGCTCTGCACCTGCTCTGCAGGTCCACACTCACCAGCCCAATCTGGAGCTGGAGGCTCCGCAGCTGCTGCCCGCGTGCACGCTCCTGACTCACACTCCCGGCCTGCCCTGTGCGCCCAGAACACATGCGCTCTTTAAATTCTCAGTGCTATCATTTCCAGAAAGGATTTCACGTCATCATTTTGGAGATGTTCATTCAGTGAAGACTGTTTCCTTCTAAACTATTTTGTATAGTTCAAAATATACCTCGGTAGTGGTAACAGAGATGGACTTTGTTTTTATTTTCTACTCTCTTAGGAGCTGGTAGGGTGGGTAGGGCTATGGGAAAAAATGAGAATTAAGTTGTGTCTTATACAGGTACAAATCCCCATTATGGAGTGCAATCATGATGTATATATGTAATGTACCAATAAAGATTTCAATTAAAAAAAAAGATTCAGTTCCATATATCCTTAAACAGAAAGGAAAATGTGTGTGTGAAAACCAAATAGCTTCTGGTAACTCTGTTGAAGCCATAAAACTCATTTCTGAAACAGATTAAAGGTCAAAACAGTAAAATACATCTCTAAAATGGAGGCCACAACAGGCACCTGGAGTTATATGGTAGCCATACCACACAGAAACTGCAGGAGATATCTTTGTTCTGGGCAGATGAGACAGTTTGAATTTGTTTATGCTTTTAAACTAAATAGGTCACTGATATTTAAAGTTTTTAACTGTCTAAAATTTTTGATTCCCATATTCTTTTGAGACAGGATATAGGAAACATTAGAGAGCTTGAGCCAGCTTTGGGCATTGCTCATGTGTGGGAGAGTCAGTGTCTCCATGTCATTGCCTGTGGTCTGAGTGTCAAACAGCAGCTGCCCATGTCACCACTCACGTGTCTCCGTGTTTTATGGTACAGCTGAAGGTCCAGGTTCTGTTTTTCAACCACAGTGGAAAACACAAGGTGCATAGGATCATGGAAGGTATGTGTTTTATTAAACATGGAAGAGTGTTCTTTGTTTTCTTTTTTAAAAAATATTTTAAACATTGATCGGTACATTATGAATACACATCATCATTGCATTTAACATTGAAGGTTTGTACCACAATGTGACATGACTTGATTCTCATTTTTTTCCCTTCCTCCCACCCTGAAGTTGTAAATGATTTGTAGCATGTAGAGTTGATATTGTGAAATAGAAAATGTTTTCTTTCTTTTTTTAAAAAAAAGATGGTACTGGGGATCAAACTTGGGACCTTGTGCTTGTGAGGCAGGTGCCAGAACCATGGAACCAAACTCCCAGCTCAAGAGTGTTCTTCTTTTGGAGACACAGTCTTGCTTTGTAGTTCAGGCTGGCCCTGAACTAATCCCGAGTACTGGGATTACAGGAGTGAGCCTCTGCCTCCACACCCAGCATTGTGATATGTGGTTACCAGGGATCGAACTTGGGTCCTTGTGTTTTCAAGGCAGACCCTGAAACCACTGAGCTAAATTCCCAGCCCAAGAGTGTTCTTTTGATAGTGGAAAAAGTAGTTCTGATAGAAGATACACAAGCTAAAACTATTTTTGTGACACTGACCAGGGTGGCCATCCTTAAACATATATTGACCTGAGTTCCCTGTTCACACCCATGAATTTGATTTTTTTCAACAAATAATATGTAGGTGGCATGACAATCAGACACTCTCTGAGTCTCTAGTTTGTAGACCAGGCTAAATGCACAACCTTTGCCGGCTG
This sequence comes from Petromus typicus, assembly GCA_004026965.1. Taxonomy (NCBI): domain Eukaryota; kingdom Metazoa; phylum Chordata; class Mammalia; order Rodentia; family Petromuridae; genus Petromus; species Petromus typicus. The sequence goes on along the minus strand of PVIR01004846.1, from coordinate 53,474 downwards.
AGCACTCTAACTTCTATTTAAAAACTCTCTGGTAACACAGTTGAGGTATCTTGCTCCTACGCTACAGCTGAAGGCAATGCATAGACTGCACCTAAGTTTGGACTTTTTGTTTATGTTTGGCTTAACTATTACAGATTCCAGACCACATCAGTTATTAATATAACTTAAAAGACTAACCAAATAATGAGGCTAATACAACATCAGAATATATTAGTGGCCCCTCTCCTGTTAGATTTGGGTATTGGGGTTCATTTTCTACAGTTGGCAAGTGCATAATAAGAGATGTAATCTATCATAAACGGCTCCCACTCTAGCGATCTCAACCGATTTCTAAATTAAAGAAAGAGCTTTCAGATATTCCACAGAGACCACATGTTTATTTCAGTGGTTTAGAAAACCATCCATTAATTTCTTTTCAGGTGTGATGGCAATACCGTCCAGTGCTTATTCACTTCCAGGTTAGCATTTCCATGCACATCGGGGAAGATGAAAGCTCAGAAGTGGTATGTATCTATCATATTGCCATTGATTTTTGGGGGTAATTTATATTCCAGAAGCTTATAACTTATTTCAAGTAGATCCCAAGACACAACTTTCCCTTCAAAGACATAATATTCTCATATTCTACAGACCACTTTGGATAGCACAGACTGAGAATGAATTAGAGGTAAAAGTTAAGCAAAGCACAGCAAACTGTCCTTTATCTTCACTTGGTATAATAGTGAATAAAATAGCATATTGAAGATAGTTACATAGTGTTCACTAAAACACAATGATATCAAAGGCTCTGAGTTTTCTACCTGTGGTGATATTTTACAGGGTAAATGTTACTTATTACACTGGGATATGTGGTGGAATACTGATTTGTGGTTACTTTCCGAAGAAAAAAGAATGCTTGCCGAAGCTCAGGAAAATTAAATATAAATGCACAGCTGTCACCTCCATGTAAACCCTAGGCCATTATATTGAAAGGAGGGTCTTTGAAGCTAATGCACTCTTTTATTTCCAGCTGAGACACAGTCTTTACTCTCTAGTGTTGTGATATTTATTTCTGCCTAGTCAGTTTTTAAATGCCAGGAACCTCTTTTTTGGTATCATTTTGTTGAAGCAGAGCTCATCTGAGAAAGAATAATTGTTGGTGTCTGACTTCCAACTTTTTGTATGAGTGTGTGGAACCAATTTACAGAGATGAATGTTGAATGCTGTAGAGGTAAACTTGTCTTTACACATCCAGAGTATCTTCATTTTGGTTCCTGTCAACCTTAGAAGTCATTCGGCTGCAGTATAGTAAAATTTTATCCAAAGAGTTTTCCTTTCTCCAAACACTGAATACTAAAAATTAGGTAAGAAGTTCCGAGAACAGGGCTAACATACTTTCAAAAACACTTGGTTAAAATTTATAGTTTCCCAGTCACTTGTAGCTCTCTGGCCCACACACTTCCAAGATTACCCAGTAGTATGCAGGAAAAGTGTCTATCAAATTCAATGTCATGACGGCCTCTTAAGGATTAGAGAAAACTGCAATTTGTAGAGACATCTCTGGGAAGCTAAGACCATGCACAGCTTCACTCACAGAGCTCCTCAAAGGTATTTAATTGTGAGTTTTAAAATAGTAACATCAGAAAAACAGATACAGCTTCCTCTTTCACTGTCTCTTGTTGAGTGGAACTTTGTACTGTCCAAAGAAAGTCAGACAATTTCATTTTCTGCTTTAGAGGAAGAGAACTCCTTTTCTTCTTTGAGGCTATGTGGACTGCTAAGCTTTGGGCTCAACTACATGGAAATTTGGGTGGTGCATGGTACAATATGTGAGTAGACGCGAAATCAGGGTCACATGGGAAAACTAACTTCACCACAGCAACATTATGGACATTTCTAAGGAAAGAAATCTTAGATAAGTTTGTGGATTTTGTGGTTAAATGTCTCTGCCATATTAAATACAGTGAGGTTATGATTCACAAACTTAATTTCTCCTACGATCTGGGGCAGATCGCCAGGTATGTTTGTCACCTGATGTGGAATTTTAGAATGGGAGCAAAATTTGGCTCAATCTTTCTGTTCATGAACCAAACTGAGGCCCATGAACTGCAGTGCTGTGTATTATATGCCTTGGTCCCTGAGGAGCCAGTGCTGGGCAAGGGGCTTGGGCTTTGTCTGCATCATGGGTGTTGAACTTCTTGAACACACCAATGTCCTCCTTGTGGATAAGTGAACCCTTCTGAGTTAGACCCTCTGTGTTCCTCCACCTGAGCTTGCTTCCCTTCTACTACCCATCATGGGCTGAAGAAGCCGGATGCCCACAGGACAAGACCACACTGGGCCAAGCTATTCAGCTCTGGCTGGCAAAGCCACAGCCAAGTTCAACTTCTTGCAACACATTATCCAGACTCAGACTTTCTCTTGCAGTAACAGCAAGCAGATTAAGACAACTTCAGAATTTAATTCTTGTATGTCTCTGAGGTAAATGGGAAAATCTTCTTAAGAAAAAAAGACACAATTCTGCCACATAGAAAAAAGAATTCCAAATCTGAATTCTTACTAATGAGAGTCACAGATGTTTCAATAATGTAAGTGGCACATGAAAGCTGAAGGTGAGCGCAAAAGTAGCACTGTATGAAAAAACTAATTAATGGGAATAATGCTACAAACATTACTTTTGCAAACAGGAAAACAGTGTAGTGTTCAGAAGGTAGAGAGGAAGCAGCTAAGTAGACTCAGATGAATCTATTGACAAATCATTTACCTTTCATTAGATTCAATTTCATTTTCTGTAAATTACAAAGCACAGCTACTATTTATCAACTTTGCTATAAAAAGAAGGAAATATGTTATTATAAATGAACAGTGACACAGATAGAAATACAGGAATTTGTAAAAAGTCAACTCTTATCCCAGACTTTTTAGTATTTAATTTTAAAAACAACAATTTAAAAAAATGAGATCTTGGATATTAATTTTGCTTTTAATAGATTTTTGTAGCCTACACTTGGATCAATGAGTGTAGAATAGACTATTCAATCGAGTGAAACAATTTTCTCAGAGAGAAAATGACAAGAAAACAATAGACGGTTGTAATTATAAAAATTTTATTTCACTCTTACATTAATGAAATCTTTAGGTGCACCTTGTCATGAGCTGGCAGTCTAAAAAGAAGACACAGGAAAAAATTGCAAGCTGCAAATGCGACGCTACAGCTACACGGGGCATGGAAACAAGAGCACATTTGGGAAGGTTCCCTCGAGTGTCTCAGGACTGCACACAACAAGACTCTGGCATTGATTTCTTCACACTTTCTACACTCAGAACCCAAAGCTTGTGCATGTAAACATCAAAAGGAACATTTTTATCACCTTGACAGTCTTCAGTTTGCTAAAGTTTGACTCTGAAAACATAAATGTTATCATCTTGTTTTCTCTGCCAGTGCCTGGCCACAGGCTGAAAAGATTGATTCCTGGAAAAGTTAAACAGTGTTTGAAAGTGGAATCACTAGGAAAATCTCCGGTGTGTGCATTTCTCCAGTGTGACCACCCAACCATTATTTATCTAGTGAAACTGAAAAATAATATACTGTTTGGCAAAATATTTTAATTTGGTCCTCTGTTAAAAGACAATTGCCAAGGTGTTTTACATATTTTTAATTCATAAGCACATACATGGGAGAATCACTATAAAGAATGTTGCTTCTTGGTTTATGAATAAAAAGTTTATCCTCTACTTACATTAAATCATACAAAAAATAATCTACAAAAATCGTTTTCAATTGATTTTAGCTAAAGAAAAGGCTCTCTTCAGAAACAAAAGTGATTTTTGTGGTGTAGTATTTTAGCCATCAAAAAGGAATGTAAGTAACCAATAAATATAATGTGCTTTTTTCATATAGACATATTTACATTTGAGTCTTTGGCTTATGTTATTATCTAAAAAAGAACTTTAAATGATCCAGCCATCACTGCACACTAAACGAAAATAAGCCAGTTATATATATTTATATAGAGATCTGCTACACTTGGAACATACAAAAAGCGAAATTGACTATGAATTTGCACAGCTTTTCTTTTCTTCTTCTTTCCAAGATTTAACGGCTTTCATTTTAAAAAGGGAGAAAACTGCCACATAGAAAGATGAGTCCATGCAAGATGTGGTGAGTGCTCTACTGAAACCAGGCGAGAAAAGACCACGTATTCACTGAACAAACACCAGGCCTCCCACTTGAATCTGGATCTTATTAAATATAATTTACGTGGCACTAAATGTTGGTGCTTTAATACAGTCATAGAAACCGATCAAGTCCTTTTTATTAAGATACACAATTTCATAAGAAAAATACTTTCACCTCTCAAATGTAAAAGCTTCCCACCCCCCGCATTAAAATCTTTCTGTACAAGTGTAACAGGTACACCTGTGGTTGGCTCAACAGACGAAGTGGTTTCTGGGTGAACGCACCAGGGAAAGTCTCACCCAACTAAGAGGACTCCAGGTATTCCAGCGCAACGTCATAACAGAAGCGGTACTGTTCCTGAGCAGGGGACAGAAAAGGGAGAAAAGTGAAGCCATGGTTGGTGATGGTTCACCACCACTAGCTGAATCCTTGATGCCCACTTTGGTTATCTGAGGTCTGTGAATCATTTCTTTGTACACATAAGATGAACATCTGGCCACACAAACTTCACCTGAGTCTAGTGATGGATATTTAAGAAAGACATTTGTCTTTATTTCACAGTTTTTGTCAAAATGTTCTACATTTCTATAGTTTTTATGTGGTTTTAAGAGTAAAAGAAATTTCCAAGCACAGAAAATATAAAGAATTAGTTACTTACAATTTTGTTATAGGAAGCAACTGTTGAAATATTGCCCTAGTTTATTTGCTTCAGACTTTTAAAAAAATGCTTGGTTGAAAGAATGATAAGAATACATATAATTCCATATTTCATAATATAATTTGGTATTCCCTTTTATCTAACATTGTTATGAATCTTTTTTTCAGGTTGTTAACATGCTTGTATGTCTTTTTAACATTATATAACTAAAAAGAATGCATGTAGATACATTTCTCTACATCTTTGATTACTTCCTTAGAATAATAAATAGCCAATTATACTTTGCAATTTTAAGTATAGAATTTTTGCACCTTTCATAGCTTGTCAAACCAGAACTTTAACAAATTTTACAAGAATTGTGAGTGATCCTTAATTTTTTTGACCCTATTTATACCTAAAATTTCATTTCTGTACCTTTCTTTACATAAAACAACTTGGTCAGCAATATATTTACTGTATTAACATTGATTTTCTTTGAAGAAGAAATCTATGGCCTTGCTACATTATCAAGAATTTAGAAAAAATTCAGAGACCAAATTATGAATGACAGCTTACAGTGTAACTCATTGAAAAAGGTCCCATGCAGTTCCAGAGGCTGAAAATCAAGATGCATTGGAGAGCAATTTAAAATATCTAATATGTAATCATTTCTAAGTATATTTAGAAATCCAGGTGTCTCTAACAATAAAGCTGGTGATGAAATTGTCCCCCAGACATACTCACCATCCTTAGCCTAATTTTCAAAGTGAAACTGTGATTTAAATTAGTCCACTACTGCAGCGCAGGAATCAGAAAGGGCTCTGGCATGGTGAAAGGGTGCGCTTCCACACAGTTTCTGCCACTTTTAAATTCTAAATTTCTTTACTGAAGCCAACGCACCTAAACTCCGCAGTACATTAAACTAATTGTTCACCTTGATTAAACAGGACATTTTGTCAGGATTCATGGGTTAGGAATGGAAGGGAAAGTAGTAATTTACTTCGAGGTTGCAGAATAGCTCCATTTCACTATAGAATTTTAATTTCAAGCAAAAGCAAAACATCCAAGTTAAATTCGAAAGAAAATACTTAACTCTGAATCCAGAAGTAAGCCCTCCCTCCAAGGTGATTTCAAGGAATAGAGGCAGAGCTTGCACTTCACAAACCTCAAAATCATCGAGTTTAAAGCTGTAATTACTACACCATTCTCTAGGTGAAAAGATCTGAACATTCTACCTAAACAAAATTCCCTCACGTACATTCTTCCTCCATTTCTGGTGCCCATTTCTCAATCAAAACCAGTGTTGTCCTGTTCCAAGTGGAGTAGAACAGGCATGAGGGGCCCCAGCAAGGGGCAGAAATCAGCTAACACTTGTCAGAGTGAAAGAAAGAGCAGGAGACCAGGCCCTCAGGTTCTGTCTCAGGAAGCGGGTGTTCTGCTGTGAACAATCCAGGAGCAGGAAGTGGTGAGCACAACTTCAAAGTTTACTGAATTGCTCATTTGAGTTATCTGATCATCTCGATAAAAGTGGGGCAGGCAACAATGATGCCTTGGTTTTTCTGGTTTGCTTTTTTCTGAGTATGAGCTACACAGCTGCTCCCAACTTGGTCTCATCCTGCACATTTGCATAACCCACAGACATTTCTCTTAAGAAGTCAAATGTGTGAGAGGCAATGACTTTCTTTCTTACTCTGCATAAAGCTTTGTCCAGGTAAAATGCTGTACTCATACAGTTATCAAATCTTATTCTGGAAGCTGTATTCTGCTTTTATGAGCCCAGACAAATTAACGTAACATAGTACGAATTGTACTCGATTGTTGGTAAAAGCTGAATATTATACAGTGATAGCTTAACAATTTATAATTCAATCAGAAGGCAAAGAAATCATGGGTAATGACTAAAATAAAATACAGTTGCCTTTTAAAAACTTTAGACAGCCATAATAGTACATGTCTGTAAGTCCTGCACTTGGGAATCTGAGCCAGAACGATCATGAGTTTGAAGCCAGCCCGGGGTATATAACCCGAGTTCAAGGTTAGCTGGTAGTATGTGGCCAGATTCTATCTCAAAAATACTTTGTTTCTCAACAAGAAACAAGCAAGTCTAAGGTACTTAGGCAACCTTTGAGCAGGGCCGCAGAAAGAGTATTTTAACAGTTAAACACAATACGCTTTCAAAAAGAAAAATGAGAAAATACAGCCTAGATAGGATTTTTATAGAGCCATTTGTCAAAGTGTATAAAAAATACTTATTGAATATAATAGGAAAAAGCAATATATTTCCCAAATTTAATGAAAATATTTTTCTTTATAATTTACAGTTTATGTGATATGCACAGTGGATGGATAGAGGTGCTTATATGGATGGATATTCTGTGAGGCACAAAAGTACCTACAATGACTCCCTTTCATGTGCAATTTCCCTAGAGGGAAACAAAGTGAAGTTAACACATAGATAAAGGACGACTCATCTCCAAGATTCCCTCCAAGGCTGAACCTCTGCACTCACCGGGGCCTCTACCATGTTTGGCTTGCTGTTCCGCAGAGTCTTCACCGCATGGAAAACATCAACAACATTCTGCCGTTTCACCATTTCAACAACGATGCCAATGGCGCAGAACATGCCACTCCGTCCACCACCGTTTCTGAAAACAAAAGACAGCAAATGCATTTAGCAGCTTGAAGAAGCCACACCTCACACCGTCACAGGTGCCTGGGAGAAGAAAACACCTCCTCTTCGATTTTCCTTCATGTGTGTCTTAATTTTGCTTTTAATGCAAGCATGTATTTTTGCAGGGCCCAAAAGAAGAGAAACAGAGGAGAAGGGCAGCTCAGTAATTCAGATTGCTACAGCCTAGAAAACTAAGGTTTCAATCTACTTGGAAACTGTAAGAGACGGAGTTCACGGTTATGCTTACAAGTTTGAATTAGATAAGTAGTAGTATTTAGAAAGTATAGTTAGTTATACACAGAGACAGACATTCCACTTTGAAATAACACCCAGGAGAGGTCTGTCGAGATGCATGTTCCGGCCAGGCCGCCTACTCACAGGCAGTGGATGATGGTCCGGCCTTCTCCTTCCTCACATTCCTCCTGCCATTTTTCCACTTGCAGGATCAGTTTCAAAAATGACCGTTTGGAGCCTGGCACTTCTCGATGAGAAGCCCATCCTAAATACTGAAACTGCTGCACCATCAGGTAACCTTCCTGGGGCTGCGGAGGAAAGAGGACTTTTATCTGAGGTCTGAGCAGGTTGGAACTAGAATATTTGCTAAAAAGTCAAAGATATATGCAGATTGCAAAGTAAATAAGAGGCTAGTTGATTTATGTCGTGAGTATATACTGGTCAGTAGGAAAGTTACCATGGCCGTTGTGCTTCACACTGACTTTTCCCTCCTACCCCAAATCCGAGAGACCCCAGCTCTTGTCTCCTATGGTTAAGCTTCCTAATTTCCAAATTCAGCTCCCTTTCGCTGTGTCACTGCCAACCACATGCTATAATAACTACATCCGTGTTGATCACCCTGAATAAACATAGATCTCCTCCAACCTGTTCTTGCGATAAGCATCATGATTAGTTTAAAATGCATAGTCTTGTCATTCCCTGATTTAAGGGCTTCCAGATGATTTTAGCTTCAAACTCCAAACTCTGCTGTGATTTACAAATCCTTAGGTGACCAGCTGTACTTCCTTCCCCAAACTTCTTTTTCCTCTAACACAGTGCTGGGGCTCTGGACATATCGGTCCTCTTTTAACTCATTTGTCAAGTTATTTTTGCTATGGAAACTGCAGGCTGTGCCCTTTGCCCCCACAACATCCTTGTTTGCCTTGTCAGTCCCAATTAGAGTGTTCAGAGTGACTCTGATATTAGTGGGAACTTTTTGGCTTTTGCACTGGATCCATGGGTTCTGGAAGCTCTCTCTGTTGGACAAACTCAGATGGCTGGATACCTCTTTCCAACTAAATAAAACCTTCCAACTCCCAGTTTTGGGTTAAATGTCTTAGAATGTTTTACAGAAGACTTCTCCGATCATCACGCCACCCTTATTTATCCATTAAATAATGTGTATTCTGTACTTATCCTGACATATGTGTATCAATCATATTAGTCAATAAATAACTACATAGTGGTTATATAATAATTGTCTTCTGTATTAAAATACACATTCCTTAATAAGAAAATCAATTTTTTATCCCTACATTTTATATCACAAAATAAAAATATCTCCAAAATGTTAGAATTTTTAAAAGAATGTAAAACCTGGTAAGAAAGATTATGCAATATATCGAGCAAGCCGTAACATGACTGACCAGAAAATACAGTTTTCCACATTTCTATCTTTTTATATCTGGAATGCATTTTTGTTCTTGTGCTAAAGAATAAGATGATGACTGGCTTTTGGATGGATTATACATGGCTTATCAGATCTTAAATTACACCTAGAAACGGGTCATGTGTCTTTTGGTAAGGACATAGGGTTTACTCCAATATTAAACTTGTCATTTATACATCTTAAATATTTGATATTTTATTATAAATACAGTATTAATGATACTATATTAAATGAAATGAAGTTCCTAATGAGACAAGGATAGAAAGAAAATCACAAATCATCAGTACCCGAACATAAAACATTAAAAAAAAAGGGTTAACAACCATGCAAACAGATCTATATGATGAAAAATGCAACACAGATTTCTGGTCTTGTTCATAAAATATTTTTCCTATAAACAGCCTCAATTCACAGATGAGTTTTACTTTCTTTGTGCAGCAGCTACGGTATCTTAGCTAAAATATTACTTAGAACCATAATGTAACAGATGTGCAGACATAATGAGATGCCATTTAAATTAGCATCTAAGATATGCATGAATATTACGACATGATTGAAGTTATCCTATTTTCTCTACTGAAGTGAGCAATAGAATTGGATATGATTTGATCGCCTGCTCATAGATATACACATATAGACTAATTAACGAGAGGCCCATATAGTAATTTTGATTTGGGAAACTCTGAACATGACAATCCCCATCACAACTTAAACTAATGTATACACAGAGAGTTGGGGCTTTACACAACAGTCACTTTTCTCTTTAAAAAAGCATAATTCCAGGGAGATTTCTGATGTCTTCTTTTCAAGTTCTACTCTAGCTGGTTACATAATCTAAGTGTTTCTTACTGGTGCTTTTTTTTTTGGAAGGAGAGACTCTCAAACTTCATTTAGTGCACAGTGCATGAACAATTAGGAAAAAGACCCCAGAGGGACCCAGTTGCTGCTTAGCTGCAGAAGAGACACAGAGACAGCAATGCTGGTTCTCCCCTCAGGTCTGGGCAGAGCTAGATGCTGAAAATACTTAGACAGAGGAGTCCACACCATGGGGAAAAAGCCTGTCAGCATGGCTGCGATTTACCTTTGCTGTGTAGACTGGATTTTCTCTAGTACACAGGGCATGGAACTCTCCTGGAATGGCTGAACTGACATATCACTTCCTCCTGGGTATAGCTTTCCTGTCATCATCATTATTATGTCCTTATCTTTCATTTGCAGGCCTCTTCAGGGCTGGGTGTCAATACCAGTAAGACATGCAGTCATCACCACCTGAGCTACTCATGCTCAGGGATAGGCCCAGGCCTCTGAGGCTGACAGAGCTACTGCCTCTCAGGAAGAACTTCCAGATAGAACTCATGAGTCTCACAACAGACCAGAAAATACAGTTTTCTGCATTTCTATCTTTTTATGTTTGGAATGCATTTTTGTTCTTGTGCTAAAGAATAAGATGATTACTGTCTTTTGGATGGATTTTGCAGGGCTTATTATTTCTTCTATCCGTGTTGTCTGACTGGAATTATATCTCATCATGATGATGGTGCTAGTGCCCCGACACAGCTCAGGTAGAATCACTCGAAAGACTTACTCTTGTTAGATTGCATATCCTAAAAATCCGGTTGATGACATCACAGTCCATTGAACAGGACATGCACTCCACTTGGATGGGGCCGTATCGGAGCATCCCTTCTTCAGGCCAGTACTGAGGGCAGCCCTGAAAAATGGATGTTGTGAAAGAAGAGCAAGGATAATTGTTTCTAAGTTAGATACTATAAAGCGGAAGTTAATGTCTCACTATGATTCTTCCAGGTAGAACACAGTTGAACAGAAGCATTGCCTGAGCACTGACCTGGGACAAGTCAACTTCATTTAGCATCACGATGGAGGTACAGCCATAATCATACACTAATCTCCAGAAGTCTTTCACAGTGTTCGGCAGCGGATACTGTGTGACAATGAAAGCAGCGGGCTGCCTATAGCTCTGTGCAAAAACAAGACGGGTGGAGAAGTCTAAGAACTTAAAACGCATGATCAATTTTTAAGACACATGCAGTAATTAGCCTTCACTGGAGGAGCAGGAAGAGGGGTATGGGACAGGTCATGGAGATCATGGGGTGAACCAGTAGACCATGTGTGAGTCAGGTGCTGGGAAGACACTGGTGTCACTAAGCAATTCAAGGTCAGATTTGAATTTTTACTTCACCGAAAGAGGTAAATACAGAGAAAAGACGAAAGGGAAAGTGAGAGAACTCCTGATGTTAAGACTGTCCAATAGTTACTGCTGGGCTACTTTAGTTCTGAAATGGTGTAGCAGAGTGAGCACAGAGTCTCTGGAACCTCTGTTTATCAACTGTGTGTGTTTTTATGTGTGTGTGTATGTGTGCGTGTGCATGTGTATGTGTGCATTTATGTGTAAAACTGCTCTGCCCTTGCTTAGACTCTCTTGCTTTTTTGGTACATAGGGTTATCTGTGCATGCTGCAGTAGGCAATCCACTTTCCATGATTGCTTGGTTGCTTCTTACGCATATCAATGATGAGAATGGTAGTTTCAATTATTTAAAATTTTCAAGTCCTCATAAGTCAGGGCTCAGCACATCCTAGCCTCAATGTGAATGTGTGATTCAACTTAGTTTGTCAAATGCCCCTTGACTAGGACATACTATGTCATCTTTTTCTACAGCGCAGGGCAGCAAAGACAATGTTTATCTGCCCTGAGGACTCTGCCATTCCACAGATGCATGATTTACACTAAGATCAAAATATGGTTTTCTAAAAATAATTTAAGCCAATGGCAAGTCTCTGGGCACAGCAAGAATGGAGCTTTTCATTTGAGTTTGGTTTGAGATTATTCTGCTCTGTAGTTCAGAAATGAGCAAAGTCACTGGCTAAGGCGAGTCTTGGTGGTAGAATGTGGGCTTTTCCAAGTTCCCACTCTGTACCGAGCTACTAATTTGTGGAGGGTAACTTCTGGCTTCTAATTTCTGCTTGCTGTGGTTTCATACACAAAAGAGCACACGATAGAAATAAAGGTGACAAATTGCTTAAAAGGATTCTGAACCTGATAGGGTTCTCACTCCTTCCCAATATAAGATGTCCAAAGACATAATTTAAAACTCTCATTGCATACTGTTCTGTTTATGGGACTAATGCACAGAGGATCCTGGGAGCACTCGTGGCTGTTGAAAATGGGAATGGGGCCAGACAGTCCCTCCCAGTGATGGATACTGAACATAGTATGTGAATACTCTCTACTAACTCATGATAAATAAAACACAGTTAGCTGTAAACCACTGGAACATTAAATGCACAGGTATAAATTTGCCCAATAAACACAACTTTAGTAGGGCATGGTTGTCCATACTTTTTCAAATTAACAGCTAATAAATTTCAAAACAGATAAGGAATGACTTTTTTCTGCAAATAAAATATTACCTTCAGTACCCTGTATAACTATAATGGACAATTAAGTTCCAAACAAGGAAAAAAATCTATAAAATTCCTAACAGTTTTTGTAGGGGAAATCTAAAATCACTCCAAAATAATATACGTAGTCTTTCAATAAAGTTTCCGATTTTCCTTCCCAGCTCATTTTTATTTCCTAGAAAAGAAAACCGGCCAGTGTAGAGTTGCACCATGTTCATTTCATGGCCCTCCACCAGCCATCCACTAACAAAGAGGGCAGTCTCTTACGTCCATAAGAGCCGCATTGATGTAGTTGCTGCTCTCGCCGTCGATTGTAATTAAAAAGGGCAGACATCTGTCAGGTGGCAGCATGTCCATGAAACGGTTCTTGTCATGGTTCCTTGGCAGACAGGCTATACTGCAGTCTTCAGCTTGTAGTCGAGGGGTGACTGAATTCAAAGTCTACAAAGAAAAAGGGACCCAGGTTAAAAGAGGGTGACCCATTTAATAACACAACACAGTCCATCAAGTATTTAGGAGACCAAGTAGAAAGTGAAGGATTTGTTTGAGACAGAGGCACTGACCACTCTGACAAGCAATGGACTTTTTCGCTACGCTAAATGAAGCCTGAGAAACAGGAAAACATTGTGCCATGTGTCTTACCTTAAAAGGAGAAGGGAAGTTTACTGAGCCCAGTACCCAGAATTTCATTCCCTAACCAAAGAAAATAACATCAGTGTCGTCTGTAATGCCAGTGGCTCTGCAAAGCTGGAGACTATCATTTCTAATCATAGTTTTGCATTCTAGAAGAGGAAATTTACTGTGGAACCACTGGAACAGCACCAGAACCAAGATATTACTTTCTAGTGTTATCCTGACTTTGCTTTTCCCCACCTTCAGGGATTTTTTAAGGACAAGAGAAATGTTTGGTAGCATTTAGAGACAATGTTTAGTACAAACTTCAGCTATTATTATTAATGCACTTGCTCTCACATTGTCAGTGACACAGAAGGTCAAAATCCACAAGGCCACATTTTACAAAAGATTATAAATACACACAAATCATCACCGCTTTTGACTTATAGTACATTTTCTTCATGAATAGGGACTCATTTGCCCTTCAGGATACAGCAGATAGAAGCTCATTAATACACAAGTGACTCCATGGTACACATAATGGAAGAGACAGGTATTACATTACACTTAAAGTAGGGTCAGAGGTCACAACTTTAATGGGAAAGACCTTTCTTAAAAGAATTATTAATGTGCAGAATAAATTGCAGTAAGTCATAAGAAGGCTTTAAGAACAGCCACCTGAAATTCATCTTTCAGATGTGAGGAATTCGTCTGGGAGTCTATTCTGATCATATCAAAATACGCAGCTTTGAACTCGCAGACTGGTATGGCAGTTTCTCCACACAAGCATGCTTCCAAAATGGCGTCATGAATAAAAATGTACTGCTCCTATTAAAGAAAGAAAAAGAAACTTTTATACTGTTTTACATCCCCCCCACACTGGAAGGTAGACAACATAGAGCATCTTCTCTATGAAGAACTATTGCTTAAAATCCCCTGACTTTCCTACATGACTTGCACTGATTTGGTTCTGTATGAAAACAACTGTTTTGCTTGATGAATGATGAATGGCACAAAAAGAAATCAGTAACAAGAAGGAAAGTGTTCAGTAGGGGCATGCGGCGTACTTCCGTCTGGACCATATTGATGCGCCGCGATCGCAGGGCTTTGACACAGTTGTAGATGTCCACCACACCCTCTCTTTCCGCCATGTCCAGCATGATGTCAATCACGATGTAGCAGCCAGTCCGGCCGGCGCCAGCGCTGTGGAAAACATTCAATTGTAAGAACAAGAGAAATATGTTTATTTGTGTAAGCTTCAATATCTGTTGCATTTTTTCAGATATGGGCAATGGAACTGATTTCACAAAATACACAAGTGCATCATTTGTACACGCTGTGTAAACTTTTGTGAATGCACAAATAACTTCATGGAGAGTAAGAGGCATCATGAAAATGGAAGACTGGTGCAAGGGCTGCAAATTATTGAACAACTGAAAACAATGGATATCTGTCATTTAGAGTCTATACTGCTCTTCCACAGTCTATTTTATGTAAATTTATGTGCAGAACTGCAAACTCATGGTGTTGTATGTGGTGCATTCATGCTATAAACCCAACTCCAAACTGAAAACTACACAGCCATCTAGTCATGAGTCCTCGGGCAGCGATACCAGAGTCTCAGGGACTCTGGAGTAAACACCAAAACAAAGGAATATTAATTTCAAAGCTTTTAAATGAGATGATGGCGGGCACTGTCCATGCACAATGATAATAGGGAGGATGTGTAAATGGCTAAGAAAAGGTGGCCACGTAAGAAGAGGGACCCAACTGGTGAGAGTATCACAATCAAGACCCGAAGGGAAAGCAAAACAAACTGTCAGGTACCCAAGATGATGCCCAGCTGGTCCCAACAACCGCCAATGATTCAACAACTGAATTATCGTGGCTTCTGATTATTTTACTTGCTAGAAATGCTTCTCTAATTTCAGATATAACAAACAGTCAGAGGAAAAAAACATGATAAAGCATTTTTCTGTTGTTTTGGTGAGGAATGGAGTTCGCTTTGTAGTCAGCTTCTTCTTCTTCACAAAGCCAGAGATGTTGGAGCTGAAGTAGAGAACAACCCTCCTTTCTAGAGAGTGTCTGGGAGTTCCAGGGTGCTTCCAAGGTGAGCAATTCATGAGAAAGTACAGTGCTGTGATAAAGCACGATGTCCTGAACTGAAAAACCTTCTTTTCTCACTTTCTAAATGCTTGGATGAGCTAGTAATATTATTTCTTTGCCAATCTAGATGTGGTCACTGCTCTTAAACTCTCCACTCTGTAGGAATTTAAGGAGCAGATAGTGTGTCTCCCTCCTTTTCTCTTTCCCCTACCATGTTGTCCATCCCTGTTCCCAGGGCCTGAGACAGGAAAGTAACTGACACACACATCAGATTTCTTGCACACCGTTGGATCAAAGACCTTTTTCCTTCAGTGTGCATAGCATCTGGTCCTTCCAGGGTGCTTTACCTGTCTCATTTTCATTGTTTGTCTCCTTTTAAGCAGGACCACTTAAATCTTGAAAAGGTTGTATTTTGGGGAAAAAAAACATTGATGCACCACCTGTTACCTAGCATGGAGGGGATATTTGAGAATGGCGTACAGTATTTAGAAAGGCATTTCAGATTCAGGTCTTATTTTTCTGGTCACATCTTACACTGAGGCCATGTAATTTGCTTTTAGTGTCTGGGAAAGCTTGTTTTAAGAGAAGTTTCTAATCAGAAGGAAGCTGACTATAATGTTCATGTTTCTTGGCGTATCTTCGCAGCACTTCACTGACGTACTTTTCAAGGTCCTCTGATGGATGATGTTTTGAAAAGAATGTCAAATAGCTGTTTTGCAGCTCAAATTCTCACCATTTAGGTCATTTCATAACTTTGTATGTCTCAGATGTAGTTTTAAAACCTGGGATTCTAATGAGAATTTACTAGATTGGCAAGAAAACTTTATTTTAACTTACTTTCCCATACAACAACGGGATTTGGAGAAATGATGAAAAATACCCCAAACCACAGATGTTGCCACTAAAAAGTAGCATTTTCCATACTTGTAATTGCAGATAGCATTGCACACAGAGGGAGGAATGTACGTACTTCTTTTATGTCTCTATTTTATACCCTACTTAAAGCTAACTTTTATAGCTTTTACATTCCCTGTAACACACACGCACTACAACTTTATAGTTATATATTATTTTTCGTGCTAATAGCCTTGTTTTGATTAAAAAAAAAAACAAACTGATTGCCGAGTGTGGTGATGAACACCTGTAATCTCAGCACGCGGTAGGCTGAGGCAGGAGGACTGCCTGGAGTACAGAATGAGACACCGTCTGGAGAGACCAAAGAAGCAAACGAGCTCCACCATACAAAGCTTGCTGCACACACACAATGCCATCAGGACCACGCTCACCTGCAGTGCACCACGATAGGGCCGGCGCTGGGAGGGTTGGACAGCTTGACGCGCCGGATGAAGGACAGCAGCCCGGTGGCATGGTAGGGCACCCCGTGGTCAGGCCAGCCCGTGAAGTGGAACTGCTTCACCTCACGGATTTCACTGTATCCCCTCTGCACAAAAGTAGAAACAAGTGTTTCCCAAAGGACTGAATAAAGCCACTGAACACAACCCTGGACAATAAATCAGCCCAGCGGTGATAACAGCTAAAAACAAATCAAGGGTCAGACCTTTTCTAAAAAAAGATGCAAGCGGAACATGGCCTCGGAGCTTCCTTCTGTTGTGCAGCAGCTGCCATCAAAGAAAGAGCATGACAAGTCCTCGAAGTTTGTGAGTCTTCACTTCTGCCCGTCGGGGTAAATTTTACTTACCTGTCAGTTTGCTTCTCATTGGGAATGACAACACCTGCAGTGATCAGGCCACACGAGGACACACAGGAGAGTTTCTCTGGCGACCCAGGCTGTAGCGCTGGGACGCAGAGGGCCAGCTCCCTGCTGCACCGAGACCGCGGGGTCCAGCTTATCTGTGCCGAAAACGCCTCAGAAGCGCGGCGCAGAGGATGCTCCGCATGCTGCGGCTTTCGACTGCCTTCTGAAAGCGTACGGACAGCTATACTGTGCTCTGGGAAAACTGATTTTAGCTCTGTGAAACAGTTCAGTGCACGGAGTAAGGTCTACAGTCTACAGTCAACAACAAAACACACTGGGAGAACTGCGCTTCTATCCCTGCGCGCCTGGCCTATCTGGGGAGACAAGGGAGCCTGCTGAAGGCTCATCCCAAAGCCTCCTCTGGCTTTTACTGAAAACAAACCAAGAACGGAGCTGCACAGCTTGCGGAGCACAAGGGAAACACTACAAGCCTTCTTTTTAGAAATTCACATTTATGGCAAAAGAAAAACAAATCCTATATAAACCCTGCGCTTCCAGCTATACTGGTTATGTGAAATCAAGACACTACATAGAGGAAAGACAGGTTATCACAGTCTGGTCCTGTAAGTCGGCACCACCACGTGCTTGGAGCCAGCGATCCTGTCCTGTGGTTCTTCTGGGTCAGCCACGAGCACCCAGCAATTACTTTATTTTTTTCAAGGACTTAGTTATATTGTATTGAGTTTTTAAAAACTCTTTCCAATGTTTCATGTTTTTTTGCCTTTCAAAATAGAAATCTTTTATGTGCATACATTTTTCCTAGAGGATGACCTGTAAATTGTTGATCTATAAAATGTAAATTTAATTTTGAGGAAATCATTCATTCAAGGATTATTCAGAAAAGGATTTGTAAGAGCTATTTGCAAGGTTATTTGTGGTCACTCTTTATGGGATTTTGGAAGCACCTCAACTTTTTAAAAGTACCCAGGATGTCTTCTACTACTAAGTTCATATTGCTTTTTATAGCTTATGTATGACTTTAAGAAATACACTTATTCCATATTCTTTCTCTACATAATAATGAGGTATTCAATAAATATAGTTTAATGATTTTGTTTTTGAAATCTCTATTATTGCTTGTTTTACTTTAATTGATTTGTCTAAGACATTTACATTTACATTTTACAGTTATAATTATATTGCTCCATATAATACTGGTTGTTACTTAACATTTCCTTGAATTATTTTTTCATGTTGCTAGCATTACCAAATCTCATTGGTGAAAATGGTATTTATCAATCATTTGCTTATAGTTCTATAACTATTTGTTACTTTAAAATACTTACATTCATCTCCATTTGCCCAAAAATATAAATGTAGTCATTTTATATAAACAAATTTCTTTTTCAAATTATAATATTTTTAAAAAATTATACAAAAATAATGTGTTATTCTTGTGTACTTTGGTGATAATAGGCTTAAAGACATTGAAAAAGCTTGTTATTGGGCAGGGGATTTAGCTCAGTGGTTCTGGCGCCTGTCTTGCAAGCACAAGGGCCAGGGTTCAAACCCCACTAACTACATACCATACTGGGCATGGAGACTCACCCCAGAAGCAATCAGTACCTCATACCACAGTGCCAGGCATGGTGGCTCACGCCTGTAATCCCAGCACTCAGCAGGTAGAGATAGGAGGATTGCTGTGATGTGAGTTTGAGGCTGAGCTCAGAGCCAGCTTGAACTACAAAGTGAGACCCTGTCTCAAAAAAAAAAAAAAAAAAAAGCTTGTTATTTTTTTTACCTTCTATGTCAATTTCTAGGGATAGATTTATAAAGATAAATTTTCATGTCATCAGTATTTCAAACTTGTGATATAAACTGCTTTTCTGACATACAGAGGGCTTAAAGTAATAAACTAGGTTCAGCAAACATATGAACATATTTCAACAGGCATTTGATAAGGATTATTCTTCCAAATATTTTTTGCTGAATTAAAAGTATAGCATTGGATATACATATATAAAAGCATACATTTTCAAAGGGATGTGAGCAGCTACCTTTCTTCAGAGATCTTAGTGCTTTCTGTTTTTGCCAAAATTATGAGGTTGGGGCCCTGATAGTCATTTTTTAGTGTGTGTACACCTTTTAATACTTGCTTGACAGACAAGTTTTCACTTCCACGTGCTCAAGTCTTAAACCCTCCTATAGTAATGATGGTTCCGTGCCTCAGTTCCATCTACTGTATCCCACCCCTGGTTTAGTCTTTTCCCTTCAAAGGTAACAATCAGATTGTGTTACCCTCAGATTCAAGGCCCTCACTGGTATCACAAGCTAGAACCATCCCAATGGCCAAAAAGGCCCCTCCCCTCTTCTTGACCTCTCTGCCATCAGCTCACGTTTCTTTCTCTTTACTGACCTAGCTCTTGACATCTCGGCCTCTTGCTCCTCTCTCCCTGTGATGGAGCCACGTACAACAGCCACATACAGCCACTAAAATGACTCTCGCCAGAGTCAGAAACAACCAGCAGCACCCAGGCCCTTACTCGTGTTACTTTGACAAGTCCTCTCTTGACCATCATTTCAAAAACCGTGCAGTATCTCCTCTCCTACTTTAACACCATTCCCCATCTCAATGTCCAGCAGCATTTTTTTCACCACAGTACAGTACTTTCATAGAGTGTTTATTCCTTTTATTTTTATGACCTGTCTCCACTCTATTGATGAAAACCTCCAGGAGAGGAGAGATTGTAATGTGTGTCCCAAAGCTGAGGAAACATGCCTGGGATGGGCTGAGTGCTGAAATAAATATTTTTGATTGCACTTATTTCATAGCATCATTAAAAGAAAACCTGGGAGGGAACTGAAGCGATAAACAGTTTCAGTGCATGTGATTTCATAGAATTTTAAAAAATATTTACCCTTTCCAGAGTGAACGTTCTTACAACGTACTCAGCAAGTGGCTCCATCTCAACACAGCTCACTTTGAAATCGCCATAAACTTCAGTGTCGTCGGGCCAATATTTGTAGCATTTAACCTGATGGACACAAAGGACACCCAGTGAGACTAGAGCCACAACATGCACCAGCCAAGAAGATGCAGTTCCAGTGGATTCCCCTTAAACCACAGCTAAAATACAGTTAAAAACACATAGAAATAACAATGAATCTGCTAGACAAGAAAAACTGTACATTCTTATAAAACATATACGAGATTAATAATGCAGCTAGACTTCAGCACAGACTCAATGCTGATTTTATGACTAAGTAAAATAGTGAATAATTCTTCGCCACTGAGGGTTCACTGGGACTCCAGTGAAGTACCACACTATAAAGGTTTTCTTTATAAGTGACCAAATGATATTCTCTTTTAAGTGAATTGTGCATTGCTTCTCCACTCTGCTTGTGTTTATGACAATAAAATGTTCTTCTTACCCGGCCTACCTCTACCAAATTAGTGACCATGACAATGCAGGCGGACTGCTCCTGCCAGACCATCCTCCAGAAATCATACACGGTCTCATGAACGGGGCCTATGAAGAAACCAGGTTTCGTACAGTGAGTGGGAAATTTAGAAAACAGAAATGGCAGAGTAAATTAAATCAAAAGGATACTTAAAAGGCTAACACAATGTGTCACTAAGACTACTGAAACTGACTCATATCTGAACTCACACTGCAGTAAAAATCACAGGTATACAATAAAGGTTTTTGAAAATTTCCTCTTGGATGTGTCAGTTCAACAAATAGTATCACTAGTTTCTAGGACACTTGTATTCATCACTGGGTTACTTGAGTGCATCTTTAAATGTGTGTGAAAAGCAGAACCCAAGCCCAAGCGACCATCAACTAAACAGCATATGAAGTAAATGAAGTAAATGTTCGTCTTCCATAAACAGCACGTGCAGATGTTAGTGAAGCAGCACTCTTACGTGGGAACACAAGGTAACACTACTGTGTATTCTTATCCTGCAACTGCAAGAACATGTGCTGGCGCATCCTCAGCACTGTAAGACTAGAGTACTGCCTTAAACGGTGCTGTATTTTCTACCTATAAAGAGTATTAAAGTGAAAGTTGTTACTCCTAAAATATGTGAAAACATGTACATAAAGAACTTCTGTGAAAGTTTTTTTTTTTTTTTTTTAATGCAACAGACATGTTTCTCTTTTAATGATCATCATCCATTTGGAGTATAATTATTAGGGTTCTTTCATGGCCTAGAGCCCCAGTAAGAAGACTTTCCTACTTCCCATCATGAATAAACCACACTTTCTGTGAGGTTTGTCTTGTGTCAGTCTTGACTTGATGGAAGATAGAGAGAAGACAGTGTGGTACCGTGTCTCGACAGTGTCAGTCTTGGGAGTCATTCCATTCCAGACTGACGGCTCTGCCTGAAGAGCAGCCCCTGCCACAAGGAGGACACCCATCTCCCCCAATGTCATCCTTGCTCACTCCAGTCTGAGGGACTTGTATTTGGGAATGAGTGAATACAAGGAGTGAAATCACACAGATGATCAGAAGCTTCTCTGTACATTCAATTAAAAACAAATCAATCGAATTTATATCTTACCCAGGTAAAATATTTGTACTATGAAAATGAGTAATAACAGTGCTAGAAAAACTATCTTTTCCAGTAATCTGATAAAATGGCAACAGATGGCCATATGGCTGAATAGGCACAGTTATTTAATCTGTAACACACAGAAAGACAAAGTGATACCTTGGGTTGCAATGTAGTGACTCGGTCGCTGGTAGCCCTAGAATAGGAGAACACTTCAGTTATCATTTAACATCAGGATCAGAAATAAATGAATGAAGGCATAAAAAGATGAAGACAAGCACTCATTAAGGTTAAGCTATAGTAAAAAGTGCAGAGATGAGTAGTGAACACATAGTTCACTTCTCAAACCTACATTATCTGAAAGGTAAACATAAAGCAAAAATTAAATATTTTAAAGGCTCTGATTAGAAAGTGTATTGTATAATTAAGTTTATTTACTATGGAATATAGATTTGTTTGGTTTCACTAAAATGTTTATGCCTTCATGTTAATCTTTAGTCATTCATTCCTGGCAAAATTGTGTTTAAAATATTAATTCTGATTTTTATCATCCAAAAGCACAACACACTGCATTACAAATGGACGAGGACATATTAGAACCATAAAAAAAAATACAGAACATTCCAATGTTAGAGCTGGACAATGCATGTGTGTGTCCAATCAAAGTCCTGCTGAGATTCATTGAGAGACTATCACATTCTACAGCATGTTTGGGAAGCCATGAAAACTATTTTGTGTGTGCTACTAATGCTAGTGTTAATTTACACACACCTCTAATTATAGGAACACACATATATAGGGAAAGGACTTTTTAAAAACACATCTTATCCCAAACAAAAGATTTTCTTCTCAGTGTGCCAAAAGTTTTATGTAAACACTTAATATTGTCTTAATAAAGTGTTCCTGGAAAGGAATGTGCAGCTCTTTGCTCTCAGATGGCTGACCTTAAACAAATCGTGATTTGCAAAAATATCGATGGGTTAAGTTTTGAAATCTGGTTTGCATTTGCCAAAGGATTTAGCAAAGTCTTCGGGAAAGTTTGCTCACATTTTTGTTTTGCTGGTTTAACACATATTTAAGTGTGTATGAATTGAGATCTTGAACCAGAAATGTAACAGTCTGAATTACACTGTTGCAGTTTAAACACTGCTGTTTCTCAGTAGCCAACATAAAAGAAGGCTTACAAAAAAAAAAAAAAAAAAAAAATTCCAAGGTTTTTAAGCATGTCAACTCATTTTAAATAAAACATATATGGACTGCTGAAAATGTGATAATGTAATAGGAGAGGAAAATTATAAAATTGTTTAGTGATAAGCCCAAATACACTGGGGTCTTTACAAATGTTGAGTAACAATTCTTATTTAGAATACAGTCTTACAGTATGAAACATACAGTGGAATTGTAATAAGGCTCAAATATATATCTCCTGGCAAAAAAGTTAAACTAGGAAGGTGAGAACAATCACAAACTTATCACAGAAATGTTTATTTCTTTTATCCTAACAATTAGATGGTTAGCTTAGCTTTTGACAATGAAATTTCTGCTGAATATAAATATGGAATAAAACTATGATTCAAAAATGTAACAAATATACTCATGTATTAGACTCTACAACAATTTAACTAAATAAATGCATATTACTCTCAAGGTAATTTTGAAACACTGACTTTCTAAGTGTGATGAAAATTATTTCCTACTTAGGGATATTAGAAGAAGTTGAATCTTATGGTTCACGTTTGTATGTATAAAAGCTATCTATACACTGTGTTATCCTTCCAAACTGGTACATTTTGCCCTAAAACTACGTACACTGGGAATCAATGAATTTCAGCACCTCCATTTTTATTGTTAAAAGTGGCTGAAGCCCAGTGGATGTGAAATAAGCACTAAGCAGGACAGTGACCACGCAGTACGCACTACTACATTTCATTCTCTCAACAGAGATGAGGTCAGAGCTACGGCTGTTAACCCTCTGCAGAGACGGGGAGATCTAAACAAAGCGAAAGAAATGACATTCCTAAGATCTCCAAAGTGCCTTATAAATAATGTGATATTTTGCCTCCTTAACAATGTTTTACTTTCCTTATATAATTTTCACGCACATATAAATATGTACCATTTAATCCGAATTTGACAGTAGAATAAATGTTCAGAACCGTTTTCACTTATATAATTCGATATATATGTGTGATATGGATAATCTAAAATTGCAATTTAGTAATCCCTTTTGGCTGAGTAATTTTGCTTTATAAGCCAATACCACACACCACAAAATAGTCTCCTATTTATTTTTAATACTAGGAGCCAATCTAAAAATTAAATTTTAGAAATTCTAATACACATCATACTATCCAGCTTCTCACATATGTTTGGGAAAGGGTAAGCATAAAAGTCAGAACAGAAATTGTCAACAAATAAAACTCGAGTACATAATTGTTGAAGCCAAAATGACCTGTTTTTCTAAACAAGAAAAGGGAAAGAGGTAAAAATAGATCTTTACACATGTAAAAGAATTACAAAAGATGAACATAAATATACTGTATGAGACTAATTAGGTGAAGCATGCAGAAATAACTAGTAGTAAGCATTAGTAAGAGTTGTAATTAAGAATACTGGTATTAAGTACTTATAATAGGGTGCTGTTATTTACATATAGTGGTACTTACATCCCTGTACAGCCAAATCTACAGCCCAAACCAAAGCCAGGTGTGAAAGAAAGGACAACAACATCAGTAAGTACTCGGACGTAGAACAGAAATGTGCATAGTTTGTTCTTTATTTAAAAAGCTAGTCATTACTTTAAAGGTAATAATAAGCAAAAAGTTCACAGATATTAAGCTGATAAAGTAAGCAGAGTATCAAAATAAAAGTACTTACATCTATATAGTTGGCATTAATGTAATCTGAAGATGGATCGTCCTCAACAGGCTGCAAAATTACTCTGGAGTGATCGTCTACAATGTTTAAATAATAGAATAAACCTGTGAAATTTCTTCCTGCTCTGAGAGGTGACACTGGTAAGGATTTAAAACTTTTCAGTCTCTCAGTCTTATTCATCCCCGCCAATAGTCTATATCAGTCACTACCAGGACATGAGTCATAGTAAGGAAATAGGAGAACTGTAGTGAGTTTATTACTTATTCTGCTCACAGCAGTCTGTGAATATGGCTTTTCTAGCTTCTGTTTTCATAGCTCAGAAGTGCAAGGGAATGTCAGAGCAGCCACAGAATCGGAGGCCTGACCTGACGAGAACACACAACTCGAGTAAAGTCTATATTGGAGTTTTAAGCATGATTTTATGGGGATATGATCCCTTTTCTCTGTGCTTTACAGCCAAATAACTCTCAGAACTATACTGAATTTTGAATTCTCTTTTCTCATGCCTTGAGAGTCAAGGGTTGATGTATCTCCAATATTTGAGATTTATT
Organism: Petromus typicus; assembly: GCA_004026965.1. Taxonomy (NCBI): domain Eukaryota; kingdom Metazoa; phylum Chordata; class Mammalia; order Rodentia; family Petromuridae; genus Petromus; species Petromus typicus. The sequence goes on along the minus strand of PVIR01004846.1, from coordinate 28,520 downwards.
TAAATTCCTGAAAGAAGTAAATGAGTAGCTTGTTAGAAGTTAACTCGTCTACTGCTTTCCCTGTTGCTCCCGTGCTTTCCAGTGGCAATGACTTTTGTTTCTCTCCGCTCCTCACTGTGAAGACTTAATCAAGAGGAAGTCCCATGACGGGTAACGTCGCACAACTGTGGTCAGGTCTCGGTCCCCAGCCGAGAAGAAAGGTACACAGAAAGAATGACCTCCAACCTCGACTATGACTGGTAGGTGTGCTGGGGAGCAATTTACAACCGAAACAATTGCTTTTTACTACCCAGTGTTTTTAGCTTTTTGGTAACACACCCATGCATGCGTGTGCACACCTAAAGCCAAGAGGAAGTTATCTCCACAGGGAGAAGACTGAGTCGATTTAATTAATGAGAATAATGACAACTTTGGAGTTTCTGCTAATACAACTCGTGTGCTTAATATCAAATAGAGTCTCTTTAAACAGATGTGCCAACTTCTAGGATTACCATAGTGTCTAAAACCATATAAAGAGGAATTACAGCTCAATGTATCTTGGTACATATGTTATTTACATTCCCAAGAATCATATGAAAACTTACATGCTATGATGTTTCCATATCGGTTTTTTGCTCTGTTTTGATCTTTTTTAGCTACATCCCATGATGCAGACTGACCTTCAAAGAAGCTCTGGGAAAAGAAAAAAAAAATAACAACAAATTGAATTTAATTCAGTTTTTATAAAACAGGTTTATCTGTTCTGAAGGCTTCTATAGTAAAAACCCCTTTTTCAGAGAAGTAGGGTTCTGCCATAGTAAACAAATTTCCTTTTCAGATTGTTTGCTGGATTCATATCTTGGATTGGACAGAATTCAAGTTAAAGACAGAAAAATAACTCTCGAGAAATAAAAGGACCTTTAAAGTACTTCGCATTTAAGATAGCTGTAATCTTGTAAGATGGAAATAGACCAAAAAAAAAAATATTCTTAAAACACAGTGAATAATAATGGATCAAAATCTGCAAAAACTGCTTCTAATGAGTATTTTTCAAAAGTGCATTCAGTACTATTTAGAATAGAAAAAAAATCCCATTGCTTCCTTCTGTAATTATTCATTAAATTATATGCAGTACATCACATTTCAGTTTCTTTGAAGATCATGAAAAAGACCGTCCCTACAACAAGGGACCATATGAAAATTAAAAAGTCCCCTTCCCTAAGAATCTTGGAACAGATGAATTTGTTGATTGGTTTAATTACCATATGCAGCAATTTTAAATGTGGGAAAAGATTTCTTTTTGCAGAAAAACTTAAACTTTGCTCAACACAGGAAATGGGGTCTTCAAAGAGTCTTTGAAGCAAAGAACACAGGAATGCACATGAAATGAACAGAAAGAACCGGTTCTGGCAGAATATTCTAATTTTTCCCTGCACTTGCTTTGTTATCACAATGTAGTCTTTCTGCATATATCTCAAACTAAAGTTACAAATTCAAACATAAGTTTCGTTCATATCCCAAAAATGGTATATAAGTAGTTTGTGGAGTTTGAAAGGTTTTTTTTTTTTTTTTTTTTTTTTCATGTTGTCAAATGTGCTTTGCAGCTTCTCACAGTGAAGTGTTGCTCACATTCATTTGCTTTAGATGTTTGTGTGCCCTGGGTGAGTACGAGGGCACAGGGGGACAAGTTTCCATGCCTCAGACTGGTATTTCTCGGTAAGCGAAAGGTGGCACAGGGGCATGGAATGTGCTCCAAAAACCCGTTCCCCTGGGAAAGAGATCCTAGCATCTTGGTTTTAGTGGAAGGGGAAGAAATCTCCACACCTTCCCTGTGCTTCTTGCTGTTGCTCCCCAGGCTTGTAGTGCCCCCTCTAGCTTGTCTGCCTCACTCCATCCATCTGCAACGTAAACTCGAGTGTGGTGAGCAGTACATGCAAAATAGGCGTCCTTTGCTCACTCCAAGGATCCATAATGAAGAGACAGAACGAGCTGCTACTTTGGTCATTCTAACAATAAAGTCTGCCGTGGTACAGCAAAACTCCAGTACTGTCAAGTGCCATTTTAATAAGAAAATAAAAGAATGACCTAACTGAGTGTTTTTAATAACACAGAAAAATAAATCCAGATCTATACTTAGGGATATATTTTCCCGTTTTTTAAAAAATTCAATTCCACTCCCTTTCCCAAGATGTACACGTGGGATTATGCTTTCATAAGTACTACTCTACCTAGACTATGGAGCATTCCAGTCCTTGCACTGTGAAAGGGAGGAGAAATATTAAATTTCATCTGATATCACAGTTAAAAAGGGAATGTAACACATTATTGACGCTTTCACCTCATACTCCTCTTTGAATCCATAGCTGTCTGATGTCTTCATGAGGTTGATGTGCTGCAGTAGGTCGGCCACTCTGATGGCTGGGTGCAGCTGGCCAGTCTGGTACGGGGACTCCGTCCCCTCGCAGAGGTATCGAGGAACATCTAGAAGCCGACTGGACTCTGCTGTGGCACTGTGGTTTTCATCTGGCGTTTGTCATATTCCAGAAGATTAAAAAAGAGATAGTTACCTTGTTTAATGTACATCCATGCAAAGGAGATTCTAAGAGCTAAAGATCTTTCTGACAACAGAAGGAAGGGAAGGAATGCTGGGAAAGGGTCTAGCGCAACAGCTGTCAAGACAAAGTCTTGGCCTTTCCTTCAGCCCAAGGATTGAGGCCGGAGCCTACTCTGTGTGTGTATCTGTGAGACTACGGATGCTGGGAGATGTGGCAGACATATGGTCCACTTTGTAAGGCTTCAGGGAGAACAGCTGGGTTCTCACTGTCCTCAGATCTGTAGGCCTAGCAGTATAGGGTGGGGCTGGAAGACCAAGTGATTGGCTGAAGACCTGCTACACTGTAGATTAAATATGGACAAGCTCCTTCCCTCTCAGATCCCAACCTTCCTGGGAGACCTGGTCTGCAGCTCATCCGCACTGCTCTTCCTCTTGCCCTCCAGGTATTCCAAGACCCTAAGGAGCTTCTCAGCACAACTCCTCCCAGCCTGGAAGATGTGAATGCTGCTCTGATCCACCTTTGATCCCATTGTGTCTGGCAGCCAGGCTCCATGCACACTTGACTGGATTCCTGCCCTTGATTTCTAGTTAGCATTGTTGCATTTATTGCTAATATATGTTGACCTTTCAGATCACCATGTGAGCCAGCTGTGGTCATGAGCCCGACTTCTCCCCACACTGTCCAGCCTGAGGGACATTTGCAAGTCTTCCAGGTTTGCTACATGCTCCTTCACTTGATCTGTTCTAAATGTTTCTGTACTTGTCTATTTGGTTTCCTGAACCCTGAGTGCACAGTGTAGAGATAGTCACATTTTCTTATTCCTAGCCCAATAAATATTTCAATAAATTAATTAAAATCCATTGAATCCCTTACCACCCAGATTTAAATGTAGGCCCCATCCCAACTGTATTATTAACTCAAAATGAAAAGAAACTTAAATTTTCTTTCCGTCATCAGGAGGAAGAAAAGAACAAGAACTTTTGCCTAAGAAGAATAAACAATATTTTAATGATGGAAGTACTAATCATTACACAATGAGAAGCATGCTTATATTTATCACATTTAAACTTACCACTTAAAAAAAACAAATGTTTTAAGGGTATTACTTTGAAAAGCATTATACTGTCATACTCATTAACAGAAAAGAAAATACACTCTTAGGGGAAATTTTGTTTTTAATGATAATGCATACGGTAGAGAACGATATTTAATTAACAATTAAAACATATTTCAAGTGCTGGTACATTTGCCTGTTCTATCAGCAACTCTACAAATAGGATATGGCAAAAAATGAATTGTTGTCCCCATGATAAACATTTTTTCTTCCTAGAGAAGGGAAAGAAAAGAACCCTACAATCAGATTTCTGTGCCTCTATAATTTAGCTTGATTGCATTTATCTTTAACCTCCCTTATTAAGCTGAATATATATTTTTTTATATTTACTCCTAAAAATATCACACTGAATGAATCAAAATCCCCTGGTGGACCCTGCTGTGGTTTAACCACCCAAGAAAATGAAAGCCTTTTACTCCAGCTTTGCCCACCACTCTGCATACAAACATTTGCTAACAGACATGTTTCATGAGTTAGCTCCTTATCATGAGACTCAATCAATTGGTCTAGCTCTCTTCAAATACTACAATCAATAGATTGACGTAATGAATATGAAAATTCAATTCAGATGCAACTGATTTCGGCCCCATCACAGAATATACAGTGGAAGATGAGACATAAAGAGAACAGATAATAAACAAGGGGTAAAATGCGGTCCCTTAACCTGGACCAAGGGGCCTGGGCTCTGTGCACAACCTCACAGCACACAAGGTGCCTGCTGGAGCAGCAGGGTTTTCAAAATTCTAACAGGCTCAGTGAGAAACACAGAATTCACCCAGGTAACAAGTCTTACAGTTGACTGTCTCCCAGTAAGAAGCCGACAGTACCTTGGTGCTGCATCATGCTTTAATACACTAGTACAATAAGCAGTAAGGTCTTTAAAGTAATCACATAAGACTTATTAATCTCAATACATTTCTGCCTCATTAAACCATCTAATAATGCGACTACTAGTAGGATACACGTACTAATCATTATCCTTCTCACACATTTAAAAATAATAACTTCGATTCTATCCCTGATTGAAAGGTTTTCTAGAGTTCTTTGCAACACACTTACCAGTTATAGGGACTTAAACCCAATGAAGCAGTAAACACACAAAAAAATACAAAAATATGAATCAATATGAAAGCTTCTATGTTCTTTAAGTCAATAAGTAGATAATAATATTAATATTTGAGGTGATTTTAAAAATCACTTTACAAATACAAAATGAATTAGATGCAAAATAACTGTAAAAACCATAGTCTATGAATGATAAAAAAGAAATGATTTTCTACAATCAATATGATTGAGGACAGACTTAGCTTTTAAAAAACTTCAACATGTGTAGAGTCCACCACCACCACCAACAAAACTGTATATGCACTTCAGAAAAAGAAAAACAGGATGACTTTTTTTCTGTAGACAGTGTGACCCTCATCTGGAGGATCTTAGAGGCTGTCATACATTGCAGAAAACCCACTGCACTGCCAGTCCTTTGAGAAGAGATTGAATATGCACACGGAGCAATCTCAGTGACCAAGGTTACCCAAGCGGCAGTTCGCTGTACTCATGAGCAGTTCGCTGTACTTAGTCTGCAAGCTCACGGCCTGAGCACCTCTTGTAATCACAGAGGTCAAAGATAACTTGTATTAATCTAAAGGTATCTCAGTAAACTTAATATGAAAATATTTATACCAGGCTTTCTTTTCCTGCAGTGTGTACACATTTTTGGTGGACTCTGTATATTTTATATCAACCATCTTGATTTTCAAAATGAAATAAAATGCATAATGAATGTTTATATAAATAGGTCTTATGACATAATTGTGTTTATTTTTCCCTATACATGAATATTCTTGTTCATAAAGAAAGTTATTACAATAATTATTCCAACTTTTCAGCCTATAACAGGAATTTAATTTTTCTCTTTAAAAATCCTATGAATATGATACAGTAGGAAACGTTTTACTGTTATAAAGATGGGAAAACAAGCATACAAGGTATTTTTATGAATTCCTAGGTAATCCACAGGAGACTGAGATTGGAATCCAATTATTCACGTGCTTGGAAAGTCATTAAATGAAATTTTAACATTGAGGCCACTGACTCTTATTCAATGAGTTTTGTGATACTTCAGTGAAACTTTCATTTAACTTGCTACTGACAGCTTCCTACAGCACTCAAAGGCAGTGATTTTACAGGGACATTTGGGGCCCCTCGTGGTCACTTTTCATGGTTCTGCCTATGGATGCAGGACACCTCTTGGGTCAAATCCTAAGATCATTTTCCTGCCTAGTGACGTGGGCATCACACAGAGAGTGCAGGGGGAGAAAGCCAGATTCTTTTAGAATATACAGTCCATATCAGTCACAAAACTATAATTTGAAATAATCACTTTAATGAGTAAGAGGTGTATTTTACTTAACTGAACTAGTTGTATTGTTCAAAATATTTTATGACCTAATCAAACATGAATAGCAAAAACACACGTACAGTAAAAGTGCTGCAAAAAAGGCACAAAAACATATATAATATATGGAAGCTAAAAGTTCTATATTTAGCAAAAGATCTCATTTGTGACTTTTAAAAGATACATTCAGTGGACAGTCTCCATATTTCTTTGATTGAATCTTAATTAAAAATACTGGGGTAAAACTGATATGGAACTTGTGGACATACAGTCTAACTGGTCAGTTATTGGTTGAGGAGTAGGGTCCACTTTGAATGGAGCTCATTTAATTTTGAAGTGGATAGCTCAATTGTGTGAGGCGAACGTGATAACCACTACAAACCACTACACTATGGAAACCCATTAGCTCGACTGTAAAATGAATGTGGTTCTACACCTGGAAGGTCCGAATCATCCCTGGCAATGCAGGGTCTTAGATGTTGCACAGAGGTAAACCGCCGGCTTGTTCTAAATTTTGGAAAGACAATACTAATCGTGTAAGGTTTACATGTAATTTCAAATCTCACATTGACATTCTAAGGATGTAACCTGTGTTTGTAAATTCTTAGTAGATACAAACAAATAAAAACTGCACCCAGTTCTAGTATTCACTTACAAATGTATTTTCTATAGCTATATAATTAAATATATTTAGAAAAATTGCTCTCCACAGATCACTTTTACATGTAAGCTAGTATTTGCTAGCTTGATTGGCTCCTGCGAGCCACAACATCAAGACTCATTTCACTGAATTAGATATGTTTTTTTTTTAATTTTTTATTAAAGGACTCTGGACTTCCGTTCAAATCTAGCAGAGTCATAATTTCAAGCACATTTTGCTTTAAACAGCATACTGTACTCTGTTATGCTGAAGTTCACTGGATCTAGTTGCATTGAATGAAGTTGCTGTCTCAGACAAGATTCTGGCCCTTTTAAATACAAGATGCTTTCTGCACATGAATACTTCTTATTCAGACAAAACTACAACTCATGCAAGGAGCCGTGATCCATGCAATAAATAAATAAATAAATAAATAAATAAATAAAACAAAGTGATGACGACGATAAAGATTTAGGACCTCACCTAACACAGCGGTCGGCACAAGAGGGTCATTGGGCACTGCAGGAAAACAAAGCTCATGAAGGAACGTACTGCTCAGAAACTCAGCTCAGAACTCTTTTCTTTAAATAACAGATTATCCTTTCTTAAGACATATAATTATTCAATTTCCTTCTATTACCAGATCAAGCAAGAAGAAAATGCTCTCTTTTAGTTCAGGGTATTTCAAAACATCAAGCAAAGTGTATCTGTAGTTCTATTTTAATATTCTGTTTAATTTAAAAAACCAGAAGACTCAACTTGACATTATAAAGAGTGTAAAGTTAGGAGGAAAGAAACTATGCACTTTAGATCTAGAGTATTTGGAGAAAAATGATCTCATATTCATTCAATACAAATTTTTCTTTGGTTAACTGTGGTAAATGGATTTAGTCTTTTATCTAAGTAGATATTTATTTATATTTATAGACATCTTGCTGGATTGAGGTTTTCTAATAAAGTACTAATATATGCAATATTTAGAAATGTGCAGGGGCTAAAAATGCTTTCATACCTATAATTGATTAAATATTAAATCAAATACTTAGAGAGATGGTGCTTTTATATAATTAGTGAAACTTACTTTCAACAGTAAGAGTACTTTGTGTTCTTCCCTATCAATTATCTTACAGTGGAATGAAAATAAAATAAATCAGAAAGGCCCTATCATGTTTTAAATGAAGCTCCCAAATGACTCATATTGTCTGTCTTCTAACTTGGTGTAGATACACATCATGGAACACAACAGGCTTCATGTAGAGCCAATACTCATTGAAAATTTTCTGTTGCTGAATACTTGATAAAAGTTCTCCCTCTCTGAAAAGACGCAAAGTCATACATCCTATAATCACTTTGCTTCCAACCTTACCACTACACATGTGTATAGTTTATGCAGGAAGTAACGTCTCTTCTTGCACTCACGTTTTCCATATCCCCAGGTCTGTGACAAAATGCCTTTGCCTGGGAAAGACCACCAAACCTGATACTTCAAGTATCAGTTGTACTTGAGAATTTGAAGAAGTGAAATCAGGTCACTGAAATTTAATTAACTTAAACTGAGGTACTATAGAACAGAATATGAAATGTATAGGAAATTTGAAGATTAACAGTAATACTGAATCTGAGATAATTATTCAAATCATTTGCAAACAATATGTCAGTGGCAATATTCTGAAAGTGCTACTTGTACGGGATCAACTTTAGCAATTTTGTCAGAAGGGCAGATGGAGAGCCTGGCCATCATACTAGTAATGTGAGACTACTGTAGATTAATCTTTCCCCTATTAACTTTTAGTGTTGACATTTCCTAGGGCCCCACAGTAGACTATTTTAATGGAATATTTTTATTCATAGGACTAATTCCCAGCAATTTTTTTTTCTTTTCTCAAAAGCAATTTGATCTTACACAATGATGGAATTACAAAATAATGATAAATTGTCACATGAATTTATTTTACGTAGACAGTCATATATTTTGAAGTATTTAACGAGGTCTGAGTGATAAATTTTTGGAATATATCTTATACTTTAATAATGAAATCAATACAGTTTGAAGTTAAACAAAATCCAATATCAAACCTCAACACAGGCCTCCTTATGAATCCCACAGTATCTCCTTTTTCTATATCTAGCTCTTTCTTCCCTCTTTCTCCCACACTCTGTTATTCAGTTAGTCTGCAGAATGCATACATGTGTTTCCAGAGCTACAGGACAGTTTATTAAGATTTTACCAAAAAACTTACATCTTGGACTAAAATTATGTTGGTCCATGAAGGTGATAGACAAAGGGTCTTCTGCGTGGAGCGTGCTCTGATCCGCGTAGCTCCGGTCCATGGCGTTCACCATGTGGGTCATCTCCTGCCGAGTGCTCCCCATAGCATCTTTGCGCTTCTTAGCAAGCTTGCTGCCAAGGCAAATAGGACAGGGAACCCTGAGTATAAGTCTTCAAAGAGACCTGACACCAGCAATAAGAGGCTCACGTGTGCCTGAGGACAAGGCTACAGACTGGTTCAGAAAACCCAAGAATTGGTTATGATATCAGGAATCGAGTTGACATTCCAATAATTACATTGGTTGATTGCTGAAAAACAACTTTACTTTTCAGATATCTCAGTATCCAAGCTGTAAACACAAACCTCTCCCTGTGTTCCACATTTTGTTTCATCAGAATAAATCTCATAGACTATAACTGCATTTTGCCAAAAGTATAATGACCACTTCCCAAGTAGAGCAGTTGAAGGACTGAATCTAAAGTTTTAATCATTCTGCTAGGTTAGCAATTTTGTTGATAAACTTTTGAAAGTATTTTTTAAATGAATGTGACCTGTTTTACGATAATCATCCAGAGAGAAAGACAAGGGGAAGCCCTCTTCTAACCAGTCATGTGGTGGCACATGACTGTAATCGTAGAACTGTGGGAAGTAAGGCAAGAGGATCACGTATTCCAGCTCCGTCTGGACAACTTAGTGAGACACTGTTGCAAAAAAAAAAAAAAAAAATCATGCCTGGGGTATAGGTCAATGTGAAGGTCATGGGTTCAATTACCAGTAAGCCTATGGGGGTGGGGCTCATTGTTAATTTTCTCTCTGCTATTACTAACTTTAAAAAGTAACATGCATAGTGTTAAAATATTTTAAAAAGCACTTACAAGATTAATAAATCTGAAGCCTCAAAATCAACCACAGAAACATAAAATTTCATTACTCATATAGAGGATTAAAGTATATATGTGTGAGAAAAATTCTAAGAAAAATAAAAAACACTATGCAAATTTCGAATCTAAATTATCATCATCTTGGAGTACTAATCTGGCTCATTCCTGTACATTAGTGATTTTAAACTCTATGGGAAAGTGCTCACAACAGAAATGCCTTATGAGCACCATAGGGAACATATTGAGAGGATTTAGAAATGAGCAGAGTTTATATTTTGAGCAACTTAAATACTGGCACCTTTATCTTACAAATCAAAAATGTAAATTATATTTTGGTGCTATGCAACTGTTTCATGTAAAAGAGAACTATTAAAGGTGTATGAAATATTTAAAATCACATTAACCATGTAATTTATTTATGATATTAAAACATCATAAACCTCTGTAGTAGGCAAATTATAAAAGTAAGTTTATGGCAGTAGTTACACTGTCTGGAAAATGTTCTTTATTTGTTCTAAAAGCATAATTTCTCAGTAAGATTGTGAGGTGAGATATTCCCTTCTCTTCCTCATTAGTGTCTGTGCTGGGGGAAATGCATTACTAACACTACAAGTGCTCATTTAGTAGGTTCAATTTATGCCCAAAGGCTTTGCAGTTAAAAAAATTAATCTAGGAATTTGAGAACTGTTCCAGTGTTTTTCCTCAGAGAATTTTACCGCTCGTCCTCCTGGGGCATGCTCAACATGCATTACATGTTAACATAATGGATCTGGAATCCAAATAAGACAGTCATAAAGTACAACTTGGAGACAGAGATGACCCTACATTTTGAAGAAATAATTATCACCAGAGTCATAACTAAGAACACGATGATGATGTACACAATCACCACCATTTTCACCACCACCACCACTGCTACCACCACTACTACAGCTCCCACTACACCATGACTTTCACCATCGCTGCTCATCGGCAACATCTACTTTCTACACCAACACAGCTATTCATGCCTCTTTCTACTCTAGGAGCATAAGACAGTGAAAACCCGCCAACTGTTAAGGATAACTAGCTAAACGACTGCTGGCTTTTAATCAGAATGGTAAAATTAAGTTAACTTCTTTTGTACAGACAAAATGAATCTAAATGTTTATTTTAGCCTTCCTGAATTTTTTGAAATGGTTTTATTTCTTGAAACAACGTGTGGACTTAGCTAAATATCATCAAGTCATATTTAGCTGCTGGGCTCCATCGTCCAAATGCTTCTAGGCCACCTCACAGAATATTTGTTTTTGATCTACAACATTCTTTGGCCTGTAGTAGTTGGCTAACAGCCATCCAAGGCTGTTTCAGCTAAAAGATGTTCCACAGCCCCACCTAGTCGCATGTAGGGTTTTAAGTGCTTTTCAACTGCTTTCCCCACTGTGTGCTTCCTGAAGAGAGAGACCGTCTGTACATCTGTCTCTGGGCCACTGGAGAATGCCTGACATGCACTCAGTAAATACTTCCAGAAAAGATAAACCAGGCCTGTTGTATGCATGGTATTTTTCATTTGTTCACTCAATTAATTCTCAGATCAATCCACTGAAAACAGCACAAGGGTTCGAATTCTATGGATGAGCTCATTGAGGATTATAGGAGTTAAATAACCCACCCAAGGTTGTTTACCTAAAAATCGAGGAAAAGTGAATGACCTAGCTCCAAAGCCTAGACTTTTAGTCTGTGTCTGATACCTCTAGTGTTTGTACCACCAGTGACAAAGCATCTTATACTAAAAGCACCATGCTGTAATTGTTAAATACCGATCATTTCATACTAGAGAGGAAAATGAAGAGGGTGCAGATACACTACTACTGTAAATTGTTAAAAGGAGAAAAGCACTTAAGTGATAACTTTGTTTCTTAGGCAAGAAGAAAGAATGAATTTATTTCTCAAAAAATTAGGTGAGAGAAAGTTAGATTATAAAAGCACATCATGAAATCTGGATTCAAAATAGTATTAAAAATTTAAAAATGTCTATGTAACAAACAGCAACTGGAAATGATGAGTTTTATGATATTTTAAACTATATAAAATTTATTTTTATTTCATTATTTGGGACTATTAAGCAGTAATGAATTTTTCAGATGGATGAAAAGTGCAAATTTTCACTCGGTGAAGAACTTTTACATTGCAGGGTCACAGCACTAGACTGGTAGGCAGAGTATGTGGGTACTTGTGTGGATCTCTGCCAGTGAAACATACTTAGCTCCATTCCTACATCTCAGTCCCTGCAACAACCCTGTGAGGTGGGCTTTGATTTACCTTACTATAAGACAAAGGAACTGACATCGATGTCTGATGTTGTCATTGATGACTGGCAGTTACTGTGGCAACACCCATGAAGAAGAACCCAACGATTACTTGTGGTTTACTTTGATTTTTTTTCTTTAGTTAACTTCTACTTTCATTTAAAAATCTCTAATTCAGATCAATGTCAGCAGTTATGTTTAGTTATCCCTTAAAAGCACAGCTATGACATTCTTCCTAGTTAAGATCTAAAAGGTCAGTACAGCTAAAGGTCACCATAACATTAGCAGGACCTTCTACATGGTCAGGGACACAAAAATGTTAACCCAGCACTGAATAGAGAATCCCATTCTAATTTTGCACATGTACTAATGGTGAGTGGTAGCTTTCTGGAGTTCTCATAATGAAGGACTTCTGGATCTCAGTATGTCTCATGCTTTGACTTCCCAAGAGCATCCAGGATTTTCAATGTGCACTTCAGGACAATTAAGCAATTCATTTTGCAAGTACTTGAGTTTGACAGATGTGCAAATGACTTTCATTATCAAAGCAGGCAACAGTGTAAACTTCTGCAGGTGGATGTATGGGTGGGCCATAAAGGGGAAAAGTACTCCATCATTGTATGAAATGGTACAGTTAATTACCTTTGGCTTCATCAAATGTGATTTAACAAGCAAATTATGATTCATCACAATAAGCTAGGAGCACTGTTCGTTTACACCTGCTTGTTTTTAGCAGATTTTAGGAAGCCAAATGTTTGTAATATTTAAAATGTTGGCAGAATTGTGTTACAGTGATTGACTCATAAAATTCTATTGTGAAGCAAGCTTAAATTTTCCTAGTGATATAAATGCTGCAGGATATATTCCCCAAACATATTTACTCCTTCAGCTCTGATAAGTGTCATAGCATTTCTCTGTATTGGATGAATAGGCACTCTGGCTTCGAAAATGATAAGCTAAAAATGAAACAGAAAATAAAATGGACAACTGTCTCCTTATTAAAATGAGTTTTCCATAACTGCATCTAGAATGTCACAGACTCTGGAGGGAAAAGGAAAATATGTGAAATCAACCCATGTTCCTTAGTCAGCTGACAAGAAGATTTTTAGATTTGGTTTTATAAATTCTTTGTTTTACTTAAATTATAACAAACTAAATTATTCTATCTTAAAAGAATTGCATCATATTTATTTATTTATTTTGCCCTCGCAACACAGTGACTTTATTGATTAAATGGCCAGACCCCCAAAGTTTAGAAGTTACTAGCCACTCTGGATTTCTGGACATGTGGAGAGAGAGGTCATCACATGTAGATCTGACTGGATTTGCAACCGAGGGAGGCATGTTTGACGTTCTGTGCACATAACATGTGGCTTCTTTTCTCGAATATGATCCCACCTAATTATAGGTATTTGGGAGTTTTAACAACTTTATGAAATGAACAATGTGTCCTATTCCTAAATAAGGCATAAATATGAATTACGTAAATTAAAGAATTTTTTTGCTATAGACTAAAGCTACTTATAGAAAGCTGTAAATAAAAATTAAAAGTAGCTGAACATACAGAAATACAATATCCCTTTTTAAAAAGATAAGCAAATAGATAATAGTTTATCATTTTAGAGTCCAGAAAAACATGCTTTGAAATATCACTAAAATTATGAACATTGCTTCTTTCTTTCTTTCTTTTTTTTTTTTTTTTTTGAAAAGGGATACTGCATCTCCGACACACGTAAAGTTGTACATCACTCATTTTCTACTTACAGGTAGTAGGAGTAAGAATAGTAGCTCCTCCTGGCAAGCAAATCACAGACAGTGGAAAAAGAGAAGCAATGGTGAATGAAAAGCGTGATTCTGTCACATTCAATAAAGCAGAAAAGTGTGCGTTAAAATAAAACAAAATAAAATAAAATTCATGTTTTCTGCTCTGCATCTTAATTGGCACATGCATTGTTAGATCTTTTGGTTGCCATGCAATTAAACAGACAGATATGCAGTAGAAAAATAAAATTTGAAATATATAATTTGGAAAAAAGTAACATGCTTCCATTTCTTTTGTTGCCAAAAAAATTGAGAAATTAAATGGGTAATGTATATTCAACATGCAGTTAAGCATAGTACCATCCGTTACCATTGAAATGTCATGAGAGATGGAACAGCCATGTACAGGACTTATATACTGAATGGACTGTTCTTGTTTAGATATAAAACATACAGGCCTATGATGTTAATATAAAATATATGCAGAATAAAACCTAAATTTATATAAACAAGTCATATCTTAATGGTACAAAAGTATTTATGTCACAGGAATGTACACAAATGTACCATACACTATATATACACAAATAAATCTCTACAGTAGATGCAGGTGAACATACACACAAACATTTACTGTATTGAAACAAAATTTCAAATTTGTTTGGAATTAATGTGTTCATGCTGTGCATATAAAATATAATATGCAATCAATGGAAAAATGGCATACTTTAGGAAATAATTCACAGCAATTAAATTAAAAATGACATTGTGTCCTGAAAGATGCAATATCCCTTTTCTCAGCCTAAAAACTTACTTTATATAGACCTTCAGCTTTTAAATTCTACTCAGCTGAATCCCAAACCTCTCCTTTAGAAAACAACTAAAACACCCAAAACTTTTCAACATGAGAAATGCCTATATATGTCATTCTCAGTAAGGAATGAAGATTTGAGAAATTGAAAAATTTCTCATAAAATGCAGATAAAAGGCTAAAATATTTTGCTTTTCCATTATTTTATTGTAAGTGTATCATTAAGAAGGTAAAATATTGTATCTATTAAATTTTAAGAAAAATTGGGTAATATTCAATATGACTTTTAATGTGCATAATAAGTGTGTGTTTAAATCATACATGAGTCATGTGTGACACACTGCACATGGCTAGAAGTCAGTACAAAGTTGCTTAGTAAAGTTAGATCAAGTAATGATGACATATTATATATGGAAAGGAACTTTCTCCATTTATCAAATTTCAACTTTTCCTAGTCATAAAGATACTAGTGAGGAAGCTATGCTAAATCTCTTCATACATTTTATCAATTAACATATAATCATGAAAATTTAAACATTTTTAACAAGAGAGTGCTTGTTAAATAAGAGCCAGAAACAGAATATGTTACATTACACAGTTTTACAGAACTAACAGAGAATTCATCTGCCCAAATCCTACTCCATGATGACCTTAGCCTACTTTAGAAACTTTATTTTTAAGAATTTTTTTGTTCCAAAACAGAGAGTCATGGAAATGGAGAGATATCAAAAGTGAGTAAATTCTTTTAAATAAATAACAAATAAAACTTGGATCATCTCTGAATGAGGGCATATTCGTAAAGTGTATACTTTCAAGCTCAGATCTAATCTAAAGTGATTGGAACAACTATTGTGAAGCCAAGATAAGTTGACTCAACTGTTTAGTTTATTTCACTCTTCAAATATATAAACTAAACAGAGACATACAATTTGAATATTATATTGTCTGACTTTATGGATCTTTATTTGAAAATGTGTACTTCTAAAATCCTTCAGTTTGCCTCATGTATGATGTATTTTTCAACCACAGAGGTAGACAAGAGCAAAAAGAGAAAGCACTACTCGGGGGAAAGCACATATGTAGTTAATTTAACACAAAACACTAGAATGCATACCTAATGTTTCTAATGCAGATGTGTCTCCTCCAACATATATATCTCCAGAGGGTAATTGTAAAGAGGCAATATATTAAAATAAACGCTCATGGAATTGTTAAAACATGTAGTATGAGTTTTCTCTATCATGGTAATGCTTTATTTTAAATATAAGAGAATTATAATGGTATAGATTAGATTAATATAATAAAAATATGATTTAGTATATTATAGAATTCATAAAATATAACCACATCTACATGGAAAGATGTTGGAATGTACACTGAATGTAAAAGTCCCTCTAAGTCATAGTATTCTCCAACATACATGATGTGCCATATGAATTTCTAAGACAATGATTTACAGATTATAACATTTTATATTGTGATCGAAAGTTCAGTTATACATATGCATAGTTTGAAATGATTATCAACAGGAATACAGATTAATCTCCAGAGAGCAGCAGTTTAAATTTTAAAAAGTCTTAATAAATATCTTCATATAACTCCAGAAGATGGCGATATTGGTTGATAAGAATAAAAAAGTAATGTTGAATAAAAAATCTTACTTTTCATTTGAAAATTTTAGTCAGTGAATATTTAATATACAAAGTAATTTAATGTTTACTGTCTTCTTTTATTCACAGACAAGCTTGAGAAAAAAATTAGAGTAAGAATAAGAATATAAAATAAGTCAGAGTATAGTCCAAGTA
This sequence comes from Petromus typicus, assembly GCA_004026965.1. Classification (NCBI taxonomy): domain Eukaryota; kingdom Metazoa; phylum Chordata; class Mammalia; order Rodentia; family Petromuridae; genus Petromus; species Petromus typicus. The sequence goes on along the minus strand of PVIR01004846.1, from coordinate 12,021 downwards.
TCACAGGCAAAAGTCCACACTTTGTCATTCTAATACACCAAATATAAGGCAAATTAGGTCTCAAGTACCTCTTCTTTTTTGACATTTACATTTTTACATAAATTTCAAAGTTAACAAAATAATACTTTTATACCCAAAATTTAATTGCAAATGACTACGTAAGAACTTATTTAATAAAAAGCAGGAGTAATAGACCAGGTACCAGTAACCTTGTTCAAATTAAATTATTGTCCTTGTTTGTCCTAATTTAGAAGAGCTTCAGGGAGAAAGGTCCCCGAAAACTAGTGACAGCTATGTGAGTGAGTGCTACAGAATAATCTCACATCTTACCTCTTTTTCACAATTAATATGACGACTAGGAGGAGAAGGATGAAGACCAGGATTCCAGCGCTGATCCCGGCTATCTTCACCACCCTGTCGGTCTGCTTGGCTGGATCGGGGACCACCTCTGGTTCTTCTGTTGCTGCTGCTAAATGAATCAGAAAAATAAATGACTGAAAGTAGCTAGTCATTACAGAAGAAACTATTACCTCCTAGCCCAAAGTTACTATAAAAATGCATTTAAAAACATTTTGTAAATCAGAATAAAAAATGTTTGGAGAGACAAGGAGTCAGATATAGGGATTTTTCTGTTTATCAGTTGGCTCAGCAAACCCCTCTTGATTCAGGGCCAAGTGCTGTGCCCCAGGCTTTAAGGTCCTGAGATCACACCTGGCCAAGACACGCTGCGTTAGTTAAATAAATGCCTAGTCCACCTCCGAGGACATGGTGCCCTACTCCACACGGAAGATTCAAGGTGAACTGTAGGCTTAGCAGGCAGAAAGAGGGAAAAGCAAAACAGAGACATCTAGGAATATTTCACATTTACTTAGCAAGTTGAAGTAGACAACGTTTTCCTTCTCAGTAAGCCCTCCCTTCCCTTCTTTTCCTTTCTTCCTTTTTTCTTTCTTTTCTTTTGTTCCTCTCTTGCTTCTTCCTCCTCTCTTTCTCTTCTTTCTTTCTTTCTTTCTTTCTTTCTTTCTTTCTTCCTTCCTTCCTTCCTTCCTTCCTTCTTTCTTTCTCTCTCTCTCTCTCTCTTTCTCAAAACCACCTTCATAAGTCTTATTCCAAAGGGTACACAAGTAAAATTAAAAAAAAAATTATATTAGAAAAAATTGTAAGTATATAGGCCCTTATAACTCTAAAGATAGTTATCTTTTCTCCTCATTTGCCTTGAACACTGGTAAAGAAAGTATGATTACCTTCATTTATGGATAAGATAGGCTGGAGGCCTAGAGAATTTAGGACAGATTCTATATCACTGGAGGACAGAGAAGATTTAAGACACTGTCAATATTTTAACACAGTTTCCAGCTCTATGCCAATTATCAAACAGGCATGTGACAAGAGCTCAGAGGATCTGTAAGATGAGGTGCATCAGGGAAGGATGCGTGCAGCACTTGCCAGAGCGCCCCCACATCCAGAAGGAACAGCTACACAAACCAGGCTCTAGGTCTAAGCTTTTGTCTTTCTGATGGACAGTGTGTATATTTCCTTAAACAGTGCCCATTGTTTGGTTCAGCTTCCTCTTCTGACTTCTCTCCTCTCAACCCCCAGTTCTGCCCATCCAAAGGTCGGTTCCAGCTTTCCCACCAGCCAGTTTCTGCTGGAAGAAGGCTGAAAGGGTTAGCTATATTTTTCAATGTAAAGTTTAAGAAGTTTGTCTAATACTACTTCATAAATGATGATTTAAAGATAAACTATCGGAAACAATGCAGTTTGAAAAAAAAATCTTGATAGAGAGAATACAATTACAACTCTCTATATGCTAATTTATTTTTTATTTATTGCATAGGGTCAAATGTTCCCATGGACCAGTAATTGTTAACTATTAATCTCAAGCAGAAAAAGAAAGTCTTCAGTTTGTATTTCTAGTTACTTTTCTGGTGGCCAAAACCAGTTTTACTTCGTGAGTGGATACTTCCCAAGCCCACAGGCTGCGGGGGCTCCAGACTTCAGGTACAGAGGTCACTCAGTGTTTACCAAATGCCAAATTACCTGTGGTTCTCAATTTATCAAACCATCTAGCCAATATGTTGGATATCTCTTCCATCTGGGGGGAACTTGAGAGATACATAATAGTTATATGCAATACAACTATCAGTACTGAAAATAGGCGGAATACATTTCAAAGTTGGCTCTAAAATCTAAATCCCTTTATTGTTGGTAATTCTCAAATTAGATTTGTTTGACACTGATACTTCAAATGGAAATACAGTGGTGTGGAAATCCCTGGATGCAACTTCAGTCCATCAAACGGATCCTCACTACTTGCTCATTAAAGCCCACTCTCAATTGTTCTGTGTTACTCTTCCTCTGAGACCGCCATGGTAGAGATTGCTTTGTAATTTTCTTATATAGCCAGACCTACAGAATTACATGTTTTTGACAATTTTTTTTTTTTTTTGGAAAATCAATTCTTGTTTGACAAGGTCAATATTTTAGATGTAACCTTTTCACTCTGTTGTGGAATACTTTTAGAAAATTGTTATGACATACTTAGCACATTATATTTTATAAGAATCTTCACAACAGGTTAGATCCACCAGATATATATATATATATATATATATATATATATATATATATATATATATAATGTATATAGGTGAAAATAGATATAGTTGCAAAAGGACACCATTTAGTATGAAAGTAGCTTTAAATATTCAAGTTTAATCATTAAATAACAAAGCAGATGTGAAGGTAATGGATAAACAATTTCAAATTCGGAGCAAAAAGAATTTTTAGTCTTTGTAATATAGACTTGCTCACAAATTAATCTAAACATATTTAAAGAAATGAAATGCCAGATCTAAACATAAATCTTTGAACAGAAATGTGAATGAATTTATGTGTGTGTTTGGTGCACTCAGCATTCAAATTATCATATAAGCAAAACTCTTAAAAAGAATAGGAGAAGAAGTGTAGAGGAGAAGGGAGGGAAATGGGAAAAAACACAAATCAAGATATATCATGTAAGGTACAAATTCCATGCTATGAATACAGTCATTATGTATACCCAAATGGTATCAATAAACTTAATTAATGATTTAAAAATGTACTACGTAAATTCATGTCACTACCCTCAAGTGTTGGCCCACATCTTCACTACAGACAGGACTTCAATTCATAGTCACCAAAAGATTAGAAAGAGTAAAAACACCAGGTTCATTTACTTGAGTTGAGTAAAGGAGCTTCATTGGTCATGATTACAACTCCTAGGAGAAGAGTCATTCACCCACCTATAATATCATCACTGAGCTTGAGGACACAGTGCGCTAAGACGCACCGTGGGCAGAGTGGGGTGCCTGTTTACCCTTGATGGTGAAGGCCCCTCAGAGTTTTCAGTTGTAACATTCATTATTATTATTATTCTCATCTGTTTGTTTAAGAGCATACGTTTACAAATTTATTACTTTGAAGAATTTAGTTATCTGTAGGTTTTTATTAGAACAAAAGAACATAAGAATCTCACTTAAAAGCATTAAAGTTTCAGACATACATTAATGGAAATACAAGTAGTGACCTTAAGGGAGCATATTCTGCAATTATAGCAGTTGCACTCTTGAGCCCTGGTTATAATTTATGCATATAAACAAAGATAGCGTGGAGCACCTTTTCCAAAAACATCTTCATATGGCATAAATCCTTAGTTTTTCATCTGCCAAAGAACTTTTGGAGAATTCCCCTGTGTTCTTAAGCCAAGAGCAGTACAATTCTTTGTACAGTGTGAAAAAGTAAGACTGCAGAGTTTCATTTTCACTTAGCAAATTCACGAATGCATTTCTTGGTGGGGAAAATAGTGAAAATAACTTTGTAATCCATGGCTTTGCTTCTGCCTTCTCAAAATAGTTTTAAATTCATACAAATTTAATTAAAAATTCAAAGCTACTAGCTGTGATCAAACAAAATCTTTTGCCTTCCTGATGGCTTCAAAGATGAAAGCATCTGAAGAGGACACATTAGGTGATCATATGGTGTCTTCAGAGACGTTATTACTCAAATTTGGCCAGTCCTCCTGGTATTTTGCTAAAGCTTTCTTCCTTTTTTGTATGCAGTTCTGGTAATTGCTCACATTCATTACAAGGCCATAATCAGACATCCACTCCCCAACACTAACAGGCCACTATCCAAAATGGCTTACTAATTTCTCAATTCAGTGGGTGCATTTCTCTTATTTTAAATATCCTTTAAAAGCATTTGACATTTTTCTCCACTCTCTCCTTGCAATAATCTTTTCCTGGGGCTCCCACTACTTGGACATCTCCTTAGTTTCTTACGATTCTGGCCTCTCCGTTCCAGTTCTTGGTTTCTCTTTCCTTCTTTGCCCAACCTCGAAGAAGAGGTGCCTCTTTGAGTGTAGCAAGGACTCTGGCCTCAAAGACTCTGGCCTCAAGGACTCTGGCCTCTTTTCACACTTGCTTGCTTGGGATCTTTCCTTCAGTGATTTAAATTATCCACATGGATCACTATCAAATTGATACATCTATGACCTCATATAACCAGATGCTGTTTACATTTTCACTTCACCATTTGTCGCTTTAAACACAAGTTGGAACTCAGAAACTTTGCTCACCTATCCTTCAAGTTTTCTTTTAGTAAGTGATACAGTTATCCACACAGTTGTTTATCTGGAAATTAATACATTAAGCTTTATTGCTCTTCCCTCTTCTATCTCTCTGATAGATTAACATAGACAATGTTAGATGTTTTTGAAAGTGAAGGGGGATAGTCTTCACAATTATGAAAGGGCTAAAAGCAGAAACTGAAATGGTGCTGGGTAAGCATGGTTACTTTACTATTTTCTCATGCAATTATCAATAAAGCAGTACTGCACCTTCTGTATCTTGTCTCCAATTTTTCCATCCCTACTGCTGCTCTTTGAACTCAGGCCAATAGCATCTCTCACCCAGATAACCCTACAGCTGCCTATCTTATGCCCGACTGAACGTTCTGCCTGATCATATCAAAGCTCACGTAACAATTCATTTGGATAATATCATTTCACTGAGTAGAGCCATCCTCTTCCCACTGACAAGATTAAATCTGTGACACTAAGAGCTGTGTTTATTTTGCTCAATACTTTGTTTCCAGCAGGGCTTGGAAAGGAGTATTAGTTGAACAAATAAAACAGTAATATTAAACTTTTTTACAGGACAGTATGACACAAAAGACCAACTGACTTCCTAAAAACAGATGCATATGTTTGATCTTATTGTTTTAAATTGAATTGTTTTTATGTGGTACTGGAGATCAAACTCAAGACCTTGTGCTTGCAAGGCAGGAAGCAGGGCCACTGAGCTCCAGATCTCATTTTTCTTGATGTTAGCCTAAGATGAACTTGGTACATATATTTCTGTGCTGCTTTAGCATGTCTTTAGTGTGTTTCATGAAAGTCATTTCTTCACAGGGCTTTGTACCATCAGCCACCGCCTATGACCAAACCGAAGTACAGGGAAATGAAGCGTCCTGAACAGCACAAGGGATTTGCCACCAGAAATACGCCTTTTGCTTCTTAGATCCTTCTTTTATTTAAGAAATAATGGACTAATTCACTATAGACTTTAAGAGGTAAAATGATCAAGAAGAAAATGCTGCATGCCTGGTTTTCCTATATGACAACATTATAGAACTACAGTTAATTAATTAATTTATTTATTTTTAGGTTTTATTTTGAGGCAGGGTCTCGCTTTGTGGTTCAGGCTGGCCCTGAGCTCAGCCTCCAACTCACATCACAGCAATCCTCCTGCCTCTGCCTCCTGAGTGCTGGGATTACAGGCGTGAGCCACCATGCCCAGCACTGTGGTATGTGGTACTGGTTGCTGCTGGTCGTGAGTCTGGTATGGTATATGGTTACTAGGGATCAAACCCGGGTCCTTGCGCTTGCAAGACAGGTGCTGGAACCACTGAGCTAACTCCCCGGCCCAAGCTATAGTTAATTTAAATAGCATTATGGAATACATTTGCCATGCTTTGGGGAATCTACAGCATGGCTCATGTAGACATGCAATATTGATGCAAAACAGAAGTGGCTTTGTAGATCTATGTAGAAATTCAAAAGCCATATTTAGGTAATCAAATATTTCCATATTGGGAGACATTTCCTACAGAACATCTCGCTCAGAAAGCAGCTCTACATGTTGCAGGATTGCTTGCTGTGTGAGCAAATCAATGTCTCTAATATTTTCATCTCTTTACCTATATAATAAATTCACGACACAATTCATATTATGTACTTTTAGAATATCAAGTAGCATAATGATCGGAAACAGTTTTTGTGAACTGAAACACTCCTGAAAAGAGTTCTTTCTTGACAGGACCTGGAGGTTAGCTGTGTGGGTTCAGCAACTAAGGGTGCAGACCCTGAACAACTGTACTGACAGTCCTGAAAAATGGCTTGGAAAAACTAGCAGTCTGTCATATAAATATATAATGATGGTTTTCTAAAGTACATGATATTAACTAAATATTCTGCCACACTACTGAGCCTTCAGTGCATCCTGAAGTGTGGATTATTTAACTCGATCAACCTTCGAAGCCATTTGGCTTCATCGTCTTCTACGTCTTACGAGACTTGTCCATTTTTAGATTGATAATCATGAAAAAGGATCAGTCTGAGATTTCTATTGGTGAAATAACAATACACCTATATGTCACACATATTCTCTTAGCAGCAGCCGGAAAATACTTCATGTATGAAAATTTCAAATGAAGAAAACAGAACCATGATTTCCTCACAGCTTTAAACAATTCCTAAAGAAGAGGATACTATATGTTTTTGAAATTAGTTATGCACTCTTTCAGATTCTCTAAAATTCTTTAAAATTAATGATTGAAGTGTCACATGAAATTTTGAAGAAATGATACAAGTAAAATAAAAAAAAACAGCATCATGATATTCAAGTGTGTAGTAAAGGGACAAGTGTGGAAAATATTATTTTGCTTTGTAGTAATACATAGGCAGTTCTCCTACTGTACCCACACTTTTTTGACGTTGTTCCCAATTAGTTAAATGCATTCAGATTTGGGTGAGATAGAGACCCAGGTGCTGTCTTGATCTAGGTGCTCAGTTATCTCCGAAACTTGTCACAGGTTCTCGGGTCCAAATTTTCCTGCCTTTAAGACCCAATTATCTTGATTTCCCACTGAATCTTTTACTTCGTATATTGGCCTTCTCAGATTTAGTGTATATTTTGCTACCAGAATGAGTTTCTAAAATGCAAATGTAATTAAAGAACTACTTTAACTACTTTAAATTCAAAAAGAAAAGGCAAAAATCACCCTATACAAGGCCTTGCTAGACCATGCTTTAATCAACTCTTTCTACCTCATCTACCAACGATTCTTTCAGGGAATTATTAATTATATAGAAGCAATCAGTCCTCACTCTGTTTCATGCTGAGACTGGTAAACAGTGGTTCATGAGTTGTATCTGGTCCATTTTGACATAAAGTTTGTACATATTCAATCTTATATAATACAGTGGTGCCAATTTCTTACCAATATATACACCTCCCACCAGGGTGTGTAGACCCATTTAAGTTACATCTTGACACCTTGTGTCATCAGATTTGATTCTGGTCAAAACAGTGATAGAAAAAGATCATACACATTTGACTATTACTATAAAGATTTTTGAAATATTTGAAATGCTTTCACTTGTTTCTTTTCGGAAGTGCTTAGTATTTAATCTTGAACTTTTATCTCTTTCTCTTTGATATTAGATACGGACACTAATTCTTTCATTGTGGTAACATGGCAGCTTTGGTCCAGATGTCCTCAAAGCCTCATGGGCTCATGGGTGGAGCTTTTCAGAGGTGGCTGAAACTAGGGTGTATGATGCTGGGATGCAAAGTATGTGATCATCAAACTAGTGCACTGATTGGTTGGGCAGTCCTGGGTGTGGATCATGTGACGGTCTTCCCAGCACGCGCTGGCTGCACTCACAGGGCAGGTAGCCTAGAAGGGATAGAGGAGAGAGACAGGCTGACGCTGCTCTTTGCCTCCCTGCCTACTGTCATCCTTCAAGTCTTTCTCCCCTGCGACTCCCTCTGCTGTGTCAGCCTTCTGTGGAGCCAACTGTGAACTGAAACCAAGAGCCAAAAATCCTTTTCTCCTTTAACTTTGAGCACCAGGTATTTTGACTCAGCAAAGAGAAAAGTAACTAAGACATGAGTACAATTATCTTTTGCAAGTGGATGCCATTCTTTATCAGGTATTTATGTTGCAGAATCTTTTCTCTTTTTGGATGGCAAGGAAGAGGTAAAAATTTTTAGCCTCCTAAATTCATGAGTCGGACCCTTATAATAAAAGATTCATAAGAGAAAAGCATGACAGCTCATTTAGCAGAGTTGTCTCACATATGGGAGCCTTCATAAGGAAAAGAAGGAAGGAAATCCTCAAGTTCCAGTTAAAGCCGAGTGTTTGGCTGGGTCTGATGAACGATGGGCAGCTGGAGAATGAATGATAACGCCAAGCACAGGAGTTCGCTGAAGGGACAGCTTGGGCCACTCCAGGCTGCCTCCTCTCCGGGTCAGAGTGGGGCTCACTCTTCCATGGGGACCTTACTACCTCTTTCAGGGAAGACTCAGAAAGCCCCCCTCATTTTTCTGGTGAGCAAGAAGGTCTGGTAAGTTCAGAGACTTGCTTGCTTCTGCTTTTCTCTCGCCAGTCTTTCAGTTTCACATATTTAATATGTGAAGATATCATACTCTGGGATAATGTGTTGTGTACACAATAACTGGCTTTTATTCATTTTACTTATGATAGGTTATTGAATACTGGTTTTTAATTTTATTTTAATTAATTGTTTTGTAGTGCTTAGCACTTAATTTCAGGCCCTCTCCACGTAGAATTAAAAAACAAACAAACAAACAAACAACTTTTCCTTTTTTCTCTCAAGGTTGTGAAGCTATGGATTTCGCATTCATTCCGGGGTCCAGGAGGGTGCAGTCAGAGTGTGACATGCAGCGGGCGGTGCTTTGGGGTTTCTCCTCTTCCTATGTCAACAGTGAGTCATCTGCTTACAGCGTTGAACTTGACACAATGAGCGACAAAACCACTTCTGTCCTAAATGAACACTGGACACTTGAGTCATGACCAGCCTGAAATATGAACAACTTCAGTTCCCACTGGATTTTTATTTTTAACTTAGGAACAATGTCTTGAGTTACGACTCCAATACTGGCTGCTTGTACTTCCGGTGGTCTGAGATACAGATTACACCCCTAAAGAGTTCTAGAAGGAACATGACAGCATCCTTCCCTGTGTGGGATGCACTGAGGAATCCTGGGTCCACATCTCTGTGACACTGAGATCTGCCTGTGGACAGGAGACTCTGAAGGCCATGAGAAAGAGCCTGAACCTTCACTGACCAACTTGGGTTACAACCAGCCCTCATGAATGAATTGAGTTCATAAGTCAAGGGCCCAACTGTACTAAGAACCTGCACAAGTCATTTGCTGTGTCATCCATTATTTTTAAGAGGTAACAAATCTATTCCATGCCGATGCTGTGTGATCTGAATTACTTTATAGTACATGGTTATCTAGGGAAGTCGTGTTCCTGTGACTAATTCTGTTCTTGCTTGCCTTAGCTCTTCTTTATATTTTACTCTGTGTAGCTTCTTCAGATCCAAAATTTATTGAATAATTCATCTCTTCATTTCTGTGAAATCTACTATTAAGTTTACTTACAGTTATTTTAAATTTGGATGCTTTTTAATGAAAATACCACTTAGTCATTTAGTAAGTGGCTGCTTATTTTGTTACTCCTGATACCACCTCCATAATTTTATGATTTATGGTTTATTTCTATAAATGTTTTATATGCAACTATTTTCTATTTTGTACTAGACAGTCCAGACACTTGCGGTCCTTTGCAGATTTAGACCTGGTGTTTTTACGGACTCACATTGAGAGTTGATTTCAAGAACACTCGGTGACCTTTGATTGGGAGTTAATTGCTTTGTGTTAGACTGTGGGGATCCTGGAGGCCTACATCGATCATGCTTGCATGGGAAGGAGAATTTGCATCTTCTTATACTCATAGCCAAGGTACCACAGGACATGGGCAGTGACCCTCTTGTTACCCGGCCCAGTCAGGGCTTCTAGAGACACGTGGCCTTGCCCCTGCCTCCAGGGGCCACCAGAGGCTTCTGACTCCTCAGTGTCCTCAGCTGCAGTCGCACATTGCTGTTTATCTAGTTTATTTATGTCAGAACAGTGAGTCCCAGCGATCGCTCATACCTGCTGTGGGGCTGGCAGGGGGTTAAGCTGTTCCTCTCAGAGTCCTTGGGACACCTCCTCTGCCAGGCTCCCAGACCTGGAACTCAGACCATGGACTCTGATGTTTCTGTTTCCCCACAAGACTTTGTCCACAACAATGCTGTCGTCTCTAAACTTCAAGTAATTCCACAACCCACAAATGAAACTGTTGAGGCATCTTCCATAACTAGGCAACATAAAAAGATGGAGAGTTCACTGAGGGCGGAGGTGCAGTCTATTCCTCTCCTTCCTATTTCTCACTGTTGCTAATATTATTATATAATAGTGGAAGAATTAGTGGTGGTGGTAGTGGCAGTACTGGGGGGGTCAACTTTGGCCTTGCATGGTAACAGTGAATCACCTGCCCTTAATTATATTTTTCATTTCAAATGATATACACAGCTGATTATGTATTTGCCTAATCAATAAACCACAAATGAAAATGTTTATATATTACCTTAGTAAGAGTGTATATCAATTAAAAATACAGTGGGCTGGGGATTTATCTCAGTGGATCTGGTGTATGCCTGGTAAGTGCAAGGTCCCAAATTTGATACCCCAGTACCACATATCACAGTGCCAGGTGTGGTGGCTCACACTTGTAATCCCAGCACCTGGGAGGCAGAGGCAGGAGGATTGCTGTGAGTTCAAGGCTCATCTGGGTTACCCAGTGAGTTCAGGGCAGCCTGAACTACAAAAAGAGACCCTATCTCAAAAAACTATAAAGATAAATAAATAAAACAACAACAAAAACAAAAGCATTAATGCTGAAATAAACTGAACTAATTTACAGAGACTGTGACCCCTGTGCAAGGCATTGAGCATCAGGGGGAATTGAGTAATTCTACACCAAAAATTAAAACAGGAAGGTAAAAGAGTGCTGTGGTGAGCAAGTCAGATTTGGCTGCAAGATCTTTCGGAAGAAGCTATGGAAGGGGATGAGGTAGCTCTTTCGGTGGACGAGCAAAAAGAGTATCAAAAATGTATCACACCAGTAGCAAAAAGCCTTGAAGTATCTGTCTATCCATAGACATGGAAGGAATTTCAGAGACTATGAAGCTGCTCTAGCGATAAACAAGATTATTTGCTCACCTCAAGTAATACAGGATAGCATAGAATAATAATTCCACATCTGCTTTAGGGAAGCCAACAACCTAGAATTCAAATAATACAGCTATGTACTCTCAAGAATGATGTGCTGGCCCATAGTATGTGGACACACAGTGGAAGGGGAGGGAAGCCAGTGACGAAGGAGGAAGTTTTCAACACCTGGATTATCCTGTGAGGGCTGCCTCGGCAGGCATGGCCTAAGATGAGTGAGACAGGATCAGCCACAAGTTGCTGGGAAACAGAAGAAGGAGAGAACTACTGAACCGTGTGTCCACACGCAGTGCGTGGAGCAGATCAGCTATGGAACAAGGAAGTGGAAACTTCAAATGCAGTGTTTACAACATGATAACTATGGAAATCTGGAGACGTCAGGGAAAACAGGTTTGTGATAATGTCAGTGTTTTTTTTTTTTTTTCCTCCCATAAACTACAGGATCAGAGAGTCTCTTCCTCAGGGAAAATTCTGGAATATTAAAATCTAGGCACAGCATGTAATTAAAAGGCAATGCACTTGACATTTTTGTTGGCAAAATCTCAGCCCTCCAGATCAGGGCCAGTCATCCAAAATGCCTTTCACAGCTTTCACAGGGACAGAAGTACATTGAAAC